>PVLA01005094.1:0-156408 GCA_004027455.1 Hydrochoerus hydrochaeris | reverse complement strand
GTCAATGGTATTTTGATTGGGATTGCGTTAAATCTGTGTAACAGTTTTGGGCATATAGCCATTTTCACAATGTTGGTTCTTCTTAACCAAGAGCAAGGAATGTCCTTCCATTTTCTAATATCCTCTTCAATCTCCTTTTTCAGCATAGTATAATTTTCAGCATATAGGTCTTTTACATTTTTGGTTAGGTTGATTCCTAAGTATTTCATTTTTTTTACATGTTATTGTAAAGGGTGATATTTCCATAATTTCTCTCTCAGTGAGTTTTTGTTTGTGTACAAGAATGCTATTGATTTTTGAGAACTGACTTTGTATCCACCTACACTACTGAACTTGTTTATTACCTCTAGCAGTCTTTTAATGGAGTTTTTTGGGTCTTCTATATAGAGTATCGTGTCATCTGCAAATAGTGATAATTTAACTTTTTCCTTTCCTGTCTTTTACTCCTTTTATTTCTCTGTCTTGTCTGATTGCCCTGGCTAGTGTTTCCAGAACTATGTTGAAAAGGAGTGGTGAGAGTGGACATCCTTGTCTTGTTCCTGATTTTAAAGTGAAAGCTTTCAGTTTTGTCCATTTAGTATAATGTTGGCTGTTGGTTTGTCATAGATGGCCTTTATAAGGTTGAGGTAGACGCCATGTATTCCGAGTTTCTGAAGGGTTTTTATTATGAAAGTGTGTTGGACTTTGTCGAAAGCTTTTTCTGCATCTATTGAGATGACCATGTGGTTTTTGTTTTTGGCTCTGTTGATGTGGTGTATTACATTTATTGATTTGCATATGTTAAACCATCCTTGCATTCCTGGAATGAACCCCACTTGGTCATGGTGTATAATCTTCTTGATGATTTGCTGCATTCTATTTGTCAGTATTTTGTTAAGAATCTTTGCATCAGTGTTCATTAGTGAGATTGGCCTATAGTTCTCTTTTTTGGTTGGATCTTTCTCTGGTTTTGGTATCAGAGTAATACTTGCCTCCAGGAATGATTTAGGGAGGAGTGCTTTTTTCTCAATTTCGTTGAAGAGTTTAAGAAGTACTGGCATCAAATCTTCTCTAAATTTCTTGTAGAAGTCATCTGTGAATCCATCAGGACCTGGACTTTTCTTTGTTGGTAAGTTTTTAATTACATTTTCAATTTCAATAGCTGATATTGGGTTGTTCAAAATTGCTATATCTTCTTGGTTGAGCTTTGGTAGTTCATATGTTTCTAGAAATCTGTCCAGTTCCTCTGTGTTTTCCACTCTATGTAATATATTAATAAATATTTCTAAAAAAATGGAGTGTCTTTCTAAGAAGAAGAAATAGAAACACACAGTGAGGTAGATGACACATGCAGGCAGAATCCCACCTACACAGGAGGCAGGCCTGGGACAGATTTTCCCCTCCAGCCCTCAGAAGGAATCAACCCTACTGACACCTAAAGCTCAGGTTCCATCCTCTGGAACTGTGAGAAAATCAGTTTCCATTATTCAGATCACCTGTTCTGAGGTATTTTATTACGGAAGCCCAAGTAGCCTAGTATACTAATTATATATAATTTACAATAAAATATGCATTTCCTTATATGATTATGCACAACTGTATCAAAAGCCACATTGTTTACAGCAACACTGGCTCACAGTCCTCAATGCCACTAAGGTACCTCGTTAAAATACCCAAAATTATCTCCTCATTTTCAAAATATCACCTAATGCTGGAGGACCACCTTTGTTGAGAATTACTGACATATGAGAAGAGGAGAAAATCAAAATTTTAATTTATAGCTAACTTTAGGTTTTGTGTCAGCCATATTCCTCTCACCCCCTATCGGAATGCCTCCTCCCAGAGGAGGCTGAGGACTGGGACCATGACTTATGCCAGTTCAAACAAGCAATAAGCATCTTCTGATCTATTGAAAGCCAAGTATCCTTAAGCCAAGTGAAAAATCTCCTCTTCCATTAAGTGCTGTGGTGAACACTTGTTATCCAACTACTCAGGAGAGTAAAGCAGTAGGATCACAAACTCAAGGTCAATATTGTGAGACACTTGAAGACTTACCACACCATCAGCACCCTTTCTGCTCTTCCCTGCTACTCTCTTCCTAGCAAGACCGTACCTCCAAATAGAAGGAATTTTAAAAGGCCTGGCCATACAGTTGAGTGTGAAGCCTTTGGGGGGCCCCAGCACCACCAACAAAATAACAAACCGACTTGCTCATTTGGCTCGAACTTGAGTGACCTCTAGGTATCTCAAGCTCGGTAAGGCTGCCAGCTGTGGACATGCCATCCTACCTTTGTTTCTGTGTGTTTGACTTATCACAGTGGCTGTGACAGCCCCAGAGAATCCACCCTCCTGGTCATCCCTTTACTGCTGTGCCTGCATGGTTGAATACTGACTGTTGGAGAGGTTCTTCCAGAAAGCCATGGCTTCTCACTAAAACTGGGCCCTTAGCAATCACCCCCCTCCTTTGGTCCCACTCTGCCTGCTACCTAGGCTTGTTTCTACAGCATTCACTTTCAGTCTTTTCTAGGCTTTTCAAGCACCCAAATTTAACCCTGTGTCCCACTCCATAGAAGACTTTTATATATTTTATCATAACAACCCATACTTTTCAAAAGTACTTTTCTCCTTTTTATTCACCAAATTTCTTACTCTTGTACAGCAGAAAGAAAAGTTCACTCAATTTATGTCTTAGTCACTTTCCCATTGTTGAAACATAATACTCAACACCAACAATTTAAAGAAGAAGTTTATTTTGGCTTGTATTTCAGAAGTTTCATTGCTGGTATAGTCAGCAGCATGGTAGAAAGGCCAGAGGCAGAAATTTTCTCATCTGACGGTGGTGAGGAAGGTGGTGAGGAGAAGAGAAGGAAGGGAGATATACCCTACCAGGTCAAGCCCCCAGGGATCCACTTTTCCAACCAGGTTCCCCCTCTTTATATCACATTTAGCTATAACATCCCTATGATTCAATCACTTTTCAAAAGTATGACACTCTTAGGGACATCTTGATATAAAGCACAACACATTTCTTCCCCTTCCAAGGGAACCTGCCTACTGACTAAAGAGCTTCAGTTTTTCCCTCTCAACTGCCTCCTCCTTTACCTGTGCTAGAAGATGTCCTATCTGAGTTAGAACCCTTTGATTGCAAGAACAGTCTTACATCATTTGCAAAGGGTGTATTGTGAGAAATGCATCACTGGGTGATTTTGACATGGGAAAAACATCACACAGAGTACTTGCACAAATTAAAATGACTATTGTGGGGAACCACTCAGACTGTTTCAAAGCTCAAAGCTATCTAAGGACACTTGAGAATGTGATCCAGGTTCTCTAGCACCAGGTACACAATGGGATATAGTTATGTAACCATGATTTAGTACAGATAATCACACATGTACTGGTTACAGCACTTTGTATGAATGAGAATACGAGATAACAACCTGTATAAGAATTACCAATAAAGATACAGGTGGTTCTTGTTCTTGCTCTTGCACTCTTGTGCCCTGCTTTGCCTTATGCTTTCTGCTGTTGTTGCTGATGTATTGCACATGTGCATTCTTTAACCTTGGGACCATACCCAAAGGAGACCCTTTGGTCCCCGCCCCCAGGAGGCCTATAACCATGATGCCACTAAGTGATATCCTATGGGACTATCATTGTGTATGAGGACTATTATGGACTGATATGTTGCTATGTGGTGCATGACTGTCATAAAAACAAACTTGAATGCACTTTCACCAGCAAAGAGGATTTTATTCTTAGATAATAGGCATTTCAAGAAGTAGGGTAGGAATGCTGTAGTCCTCTGTAAAGGCTTGAACAAGAATTACAAAGCCATCAGCATTCTTTCAACCCTTCTGTTCTACTCTCCTCTTTTTTCATTTTTCTCTCTCCTTTAGCTTCTTGCGGCTTTGTGTCCACACAGTGGAATACCAGTCATGGGAAAGAGATCCCATGTGGCCTCAGTTGTCTCAGGTCCAATTCTCCAACCAAGTCCATGGCATATCAGGGGCCAGTTTTACTCTCCTTCCTGACACTTTGTAGTGAACAAAATACAAGACATAATGGGTTGTGCACATGAATAGCTGGTAGCTCAGGTAGTGATCCCTGAGAGATGGGAAACAGGCGAGGTGAGTTTCATAATGATAATTTCCAGGTTGCAGTGCAGAGAGGCGGAAGGAGATGGAGTTCAGCTGGTTCCCTGAGTTGAAAAGGTGGGACTGTGAGTGCGAAAAGCTATGGAGGCTACAGGAAGGGGGACATAGTAGCAGGGAGACAGCTGAGAGAAAAGAGAACCAGTTTTGGGGATCTGAAAGGCCTTCAGCTGAGTACTGGTCAGTGCATACTTGGGAGGAAACTACTGGAGCCCCGGAAAAGAAACTCCGAAAGCAACAGAGCATACAATCCTCAGAGTTCTTACAGGTCTAGGAATAGTTTTTGTTCCCACAAGTCAGAAAGGTAGGTTTTGAATGTACAAATATTGTGTACCCAGAAGGATGTGAACTCAGACGTAGGGAAAAACTACTTGGTCCTGAAGTCTGCTCTAAGTCTTCCTAACAATGCTTAAAAGCAAACAGAAATAATAATACTGTTTCCAAGTAACTGCATGCCAGAACATGCTGTCTTTCGTTCAGCCCACTCCCCCACTCTTGGAGTGAGTGGCTCGGGCTGGTGAAGGCTCTGCCAAGTTCGCCCTGTTCTTTCAGAACCCCCTGCCCCATCCTTGGGCAAACGGAGCTGCAACTTCCACCTCATCTTCTTGGGCTGCAACCAGGTCCTGCACCTCCCCTTCTCTCGGGCGAGACCCTTCTGGCATGAAGTGGGACACGGGCTGGACACGGGCTGCCGGCGAGCGGAGGGGAGGTGGAGCGGAGTCAGCAGAAGGCAAAGAGCTCGGCAGGGAGCGGGAGAAGAGCCCAGGGCCAGGCGCGAGGACGGCTCAGTGCCCGGGCACCGCGGGGACAGGAGGAGGAGCGCTCGGAGGGCACGGGGCCGAGCGCCTGGCGACCCCGGATCGCAGGAGAGCGGGGCCGGGGCTTCGGTCCAGGGCGCCCCGGGGGACTCGCGGGGCCCCGCCGCCCACCATGAGCGAGACCAGCCGGCTGTGCTCCGGCTACTACAGCCTCAACCACACCTTCGTGGAGCCCTTCCAGTGCCCCCGGCGCGGCGAGGCGGCCGCGCTGCTCTACTGCTGCGGCTTCGCGGACCTCAAGTACTGCTGCGGCGAGCCGGGCAGCTACTTCCCCTACCGGCACAGCTACATGTGGAGCCTCAGGTGGGCCGGGCAGGGCGCGCGGCGGGGCGGCCGGGAGCCAAGGGCACGGCACACGCGGCGCGGAGGTCGCGCGCTGCTCTGCCAGCTGCCCTGGTCAGCTCCCTCCGCAGGGACGCGGAGCCTCCGACGGAGTGTGGCGCCGCGTGGAGAACCCGTCCCCGGCTCCGAACTCCGCCGCGAGCAGGCAGCCGTGCAGGCGCTGCAGGAGCGCGGGCTGCTGCGCCCAGGGCGCGCCCGAGCCCTCCCGGCCCGGCCGCTCGACCCCGCCTGCCTCTCAGGAGTGACCGCTCTCCGCTCGCACCCGGGCAGTCCCGGACACCGGGCAGACAACGAGGCCAGCTGTTAAGTTTGAATGGAGCTTTATTATTATTACTATCATCATCATCATCATCATCATCATCATCATCATCATCATCATCATCATCATCGTATCATCGTCTTTAGTGAGTCCATTTGAACAGAAAGGAGGCTCCTTTGGGACTTAAAATCATCAAGGTATTTAGTCTCTTTGGGGGTATGAACTATTGGCTGTATTCTTTAAAATATTAGAATGATGAGGAAGGATGTGTATGTGTGTGTGTTTTAGAGGGTGCGCACACGACACTGGACTTCATAACTTGGTCTGTTTAGAAGATATGATCTGACTCCAACTGCAGGAGACCAACAAACACCCCACAAAGATACAGCATTTAGTTACTCTCATCACACACTGCATAACCCTTCCAGGACACCCTTCTTTCTCAGCTTTTTGAGTCTGACCAGTGCTGGAAAGCAGCGAAGAGACTTTCAAAGGTGGAATCTTATTTCTTTTTCCTATGATGGTAATTTTATTTATTCCAACTGGTGTTTATGAAGACATTTTTATTAAGTGCTTTTTCTACCCTCTGTTCTAAAACATTACAAAATTTGAGCTTTATTTTTTCATTTTCTTCCCCTGGAAAATGAATGAGGTCACAAGACTGTAAGCAAAAATCAAAAACAGAACAGTTCCGCTCCCATCTTAATTTGTTACTTATAAACTTATTAGCTTGCATCTGGAAGAGAGAGAGAGATTCCACTTGTGAAAATTTCTCCTAAACTCCTGGCATGATCCAGAATTTGGCATACGTCTAGAGTCTATACCACATGACTAAATCTTATTTCTTGAAGCAATAAAATAATTTTTTTTTCTGTGTGACAAGCCTCAAAATTTTCTTCAAAAGGTGTTCCTACCTTCCAGTAAGTTCACCTTACAAAATCATGCAGGAATGGTGAAGGAAAAAAATATAAAAGCAGAGAATGCCAGTTTATCCTCAGTAGATTATTTGCAGAAAAAACCTGTGTTACACTACCATGTTATCTGGCCTTTTGGAAACCAGCGGTAATCTGCCTTTTAGTCTCTGCAGGCATCAATAATGGCACAGTACCTTCAATAGAAGCTGGCAATGTCTAAGTCAAACTCGACTGGAAATTGTGCCCAAGAGTCTCAGATCCCTATATAGCTCTAAAGTGACATGCAGCAGAGGGTATAAAACATCTCAAAGAATTAGGAGAGCACAAAGGAGTAAAGCACCAGCAGGGTCTTCATTTAGCACTGAAGAAATGGAAAGTGCCACTCTGTTCCTGGGAAATAGAATGACTTTAACTGATGACCTCAGTTGGCAGTGTTAAACTTGGCAGTTACCTGGCAGTTACCCAGCTCTGAGAAGGCAGTGGGGAGGAAATTTACTAGAGCTTCATTTCCTTACTTTTCTTTTGTCTTCATTCCTAACTTAAAATACTTCAGTTGCAAAAAGCAATGCAGAAGTTACTAGCCCTTGTCTTGAGATTCTGTAGCTATTGGAGGAAGCTAAGTAGAATTGCTGCAGTAATGGGCTGGCAGCTTCGGACCCTCTCTTGGGACTTGAAAAACAACTGCCATCTGGTGCCCTAACAAAGGGCAATTCTCTCTTTTCTGTGTGGTCCTCTCCCATCTTGTCTCTTCGTATAAATCCCTTATGTCTGTGGATTTCCTTTGATAGTTTTGTCCAGCATTTAGGAAAATAAGAGTTATTCATAAATGAAGACAGCATTTGTTGAAATGTATATTTTTGGAGACTCCGAGAGCTCCATTTATACCCAGATTTGTGACTAGATTTTGCATATAAAAATTAACAGTTCCATAATATATGGAGCTATAGTAGCTGAAATAGCATTGTCCAGATTATGAAGAATGTTTTTTCATGACAGAAAGCAGAAATAGAAAGCTTTTTCTTTTTCTTCAAACTGCATTAGGGTGGATTTTTAATTTGTGCATTTAAAGTTCACAATATGTTTGTTGACTTTAATTAAATTAACAATTTTATATTTTAATTGTCTAAATGACTTTATTTTACTTTGAAGATGTTTTAATAACTGAGTTCTCATTTGGGGAATATTTCCAGATATCTAATCTCCTAGCTGTCTTGTACACTAAATAATAATAAATGGATTACATTTCTATGTGTTTGTAAATAGAGAAGTGATCCTAACACTCCATGACACAATCTAAAAAAGTCACCTTTGGTACAAACAAGCATAAAAGTGGTTTTTCCAGAGAGAAAGTCTATTCCCTTAGAGGAAAGTAAGGGCAACCCCAAGTTTAAATGTATAACTCTGCACTGATTCTGTCATAAGATTACTCAGTCTTGTGTTCAGGGGTGGAGTTAACATTAATAAACCAAGCACAAGAACTCTGAAAGCCTGACATCATGTTGTAGCTCAAGGGACAATCTCTCATTTGCAGGAATGTTTTATCGCCTCCAACAAGGACAAGTAGGATAAGTGTAGTCTTCACTTACACTACTGTTCTGCCTTGCCCTAGCATCCTTGGTCAGATTTTCCTTTCCCTCTCTTTTGCTTCTCTATCCCCTAATCTCAAGGAGAGAGCAGAAAGCCTAAGCCAAGGCAGTAAGGTAATGGAATAAAAGAGTATTAGTTTTTAAGGATGTATTCCAACTTACTACAGGTAAGTTCATTCATTCATTCAGCATCAATTGTCATTTACTTTCATGCACTGAATATTTCATACAACCTAAGTATGTAAACACTTTTAATAAGTCTGAACAACTCTATGGAGAAGTCAAAATATCTTGTTGAATAGCTTAAAAACTAATTATCAATATTTATACACATATATTTCAAGAAATTGCACATGTTGTATAGTAGGTCTTCAAGATGATGTTTATTTTCAAGTTCCTTTTCCCATTTAATGGTGCTAATTTTGCAGGTTTACAAGAAGTATATTACTTCTCAAATGATTTGTGTTACATGTAACAACTACATCAAAGGAGTTATTGCAAATTTAGTGCAAAGCAAATGCAATCAGTTACATACTACAATTTTGGAGAAAAGTACCAGAGTTTCTTCCTTAATGCTGGAGGTGTTTAGTGTGATACCCTTCTAGAAAGTAAAAACTTTCATTGAACTTGAACTTCATATATAATTTCCAAACATTGTTTTCCTTTAGTTCAAGCTTCTCTTTTAAAATAGTTATAATTTTGTGTATCAATAAATGACATCTCACATGTATGTCTCCAAAAGTTTTATATTTTTCTAAATATTTGTTTTACAACTTTAACGAAAGCAAATATTTTTTATTCACTTTTTACTGTTAAACTTGATCTTACCTTCTAAAACATAATAGCAAATATATTTGCCTGAACTATCTAGAGAATCTCTTGAATTTTTTTACCTATATAATGAATTTGTATTGTCTTCTTTATTAATATTAAAGTAAAAATTTCAAAGAATCTCAAAACCCTATAGAAAAAAAATGAGTTTGATGGTAGAGAAGAGGTGAGCTACAAATTTTGATCATTTATTGTTTATGCTATAATATAACTTGGTGATGAATGATTGCGACAAGAATTGTTGCTTTTTAACCCTTCTCCTTTGTTTATATGCAAACCAATTTGTGTTTTTCTGTTTTCCTCAGCATTGGTGCTCTGATTGGGTTGGGAATTGCTGCCCTTGTTTTACTCACCTTTGTCATCAGCGTCTGTGTCCTCTGCTATTTATTTCTGTACACAAAGCCTCAGCAATTAGACACTGGCCTTAAACTTCAACACCTTGAGCCTTTTTCCTCTCAAGAAGGTAATTAATCAGTACCCATTATTTATAGTCAGTTATCTGTACTGTATTCAAAATAACAGCCTGTACCTGGGCAACTATTAATGAATACTCCTTAAAAATGCAGTTTACTTTATGCGTTTTTGTAAAAACTCACACTGAATCAGGTCTTAATGATTGAAACCCTTGGGAAATTGTACTCAAGGAAAAATAGCAGCCTGATGTTAATGTTTTCCTGAAAAGTTAACTATTGATCCAGTCCACTTTAATACATTTACTTCTCTTTCATTTGCTAAGTTTTATCCTCTTGAAATTTTTAAGTTTTGATTTTGGATGGAGTCAAAGAAGTTTTAAGTAAATATAAGGAAATATCTGATGACTGATTCTTGGTGTTGCTTTGCTTTATATTGGTTTGTCCATGATCAGTTAAGAATTGACCTGTGGGCCTACTGTGCAGGATTTGGAAAGGGCACATAAAATAATTCAAATGCATGCAAAAATAAATGGAAAACAGTCTTTATCTCTGTTGAATAGATTGCAGTGTAAATATGTAGGGGTGTATTTGTGCTTATGGTATGACAATAAAGTAGAAAGAATTTTTTATGCACTTTATTATAGAACTGGGTCTTCTAATTATCTTGGTTATAAAGTACCATACAAATGCTAGCTGTTATTTCTCACTCAGAAAGAATTGTCAATTTTTTTTGAAAATAGATTTCTATTTAGTATATTAAAAAGCCCTGATCACTATTTTATATGTATACATTTAGAATATATAATATACTATATAAATATTCAATCTATACAAAATGACACATAAGTACTTAAAAAAAGAAAAAAAGTCAAAAAAAATGCAATGTCCATTTAAAAAAGAAAAAAAATCTTTATTTTAAAAATATTGAGAAAAGTCTCTCCCTGTATTTTTACTGAATGCTGAACCTTGACATGCTTGTGGTGTACTTACACTGAAACCTAACAAATACACCACCACTGTGTGATTGTATGAATCCTAGTCTACTTGGTAGATGCAACCTCCTCTATTACTAGGTGTCCTATGTCACAGAGCAGGGTTCCAAGATCCCCCTGGAATTTTCTTCCTAAACCACTGATTGAAGATTACATGGTCAGATCCTTAGGGTATTAGTTGAATTCAGTCCAAACAATTTTTAGATCCAGTTTATTCAGGGCCAAAACAAAGTGATATGTAAGTTGTTATCAAATAATCTGGTCATAAAAACATTTTTTGGTCTCTATTGCTTAGGTAATTTCAATTTGTAGATCTTAAATTTCACACCAAGAATCACCTAGGAACCTAGTTAAACACACAAATTCCAAACTCTGCTTTTAAAGCAAGTAGCTTCTCTTCTTGCTTTTGTCCTTGCTGATGGGTTGAATCCTTGCAATAGAGCACCCAGAGTGAGACTGTTAATAACCTAAGTTGGATCACTCTTTCGCCTAAAACCCCAGTCTCTTCCTATCTCTCTCAGTAGATAAAATTCTTTACTATGACTACAAGAACTTTTGTGGTCCGCCTTCTAGGCCTTTGTTTTTCTTACTCCCTTTTGCCAAGCCAACTGACCCTTGTGCTATTCCTTGAAACTCAACTCGGGGCCTTTACATATGCTGTCACCATTGTTTAGGAAACTCTTTCCTCAAATAGCTGCATGATTTGCACCTTTAAGTCTACTCAAAAGTCCCCTTTTCATGAGTAGCAGTTCTCTGCACATCTCACCTGTATTTTTAACTTCCTTTCAGTATCTCATAGGTTTCCTGCTTTATTTTACTCTGAATCATTTACCATTGGTACTGTATTTTACTTCATCTTGAACTGTCTCCTCCCAAAAAATTAGTTCCAGAAAAGTTCCAGGAAACAATAATCTTTACTTGTTCATTGCTGTAACCCCTGTGCCTACAACACTTAATAATTATTTCTTGAATGAACTAACATTGCATTTCTATTGTAGGTAATCAAAGGAGCATATTTTGAGAAACATGGTGGTCATCAAACATTCATAATACAGTACACTGTGCTGTCAAAATTGGATACTTTTCCTGATTTAGCTCAAGGGCTGCTCTAAAATTTTGTTTCACATTCATATTTTATTTCACAACAAAATTATTAGGCTTGTTATTCAAGTCTTACAGTCTTCCTACTATTTAGCGAAAGACATCTCTTAATGCTCTTCCTATAAAGTTAAGAGGAGGCTGGTTTCTTGCAATGAACCATTCTGTTCCTCTCAAAAATATATGTATCAAGCCAGCAAATTAATTTAATGTACCTTTCCTGAGTATTTGCTATTGGCAAGGCAGGTTTTATGTGATCAGTGTCTTCCTGTTGCCAAGTGAGGTGATTTTGATCCCTTGGGTTGACTTTAAGTAAATCAAACATAGGAAAGCCCAAAACAAAATAGTTGACAAAAGTCACTGGAATAAGAACAGAAAACACTTTTGTATTTGAAGTAACCCTTTGAAATGATAATTAAACACTGCTCTATCGTGTCTTAAATATGCATGTTTAACACTACTATTTCTCCCACCAAGCAAAAAAACCCCAAAAAACAAAAAACCACAAAACCCCAAAAAACCAAACCAAAACAAAAAACTAGTATTTAGTTCTTTAGAAAACAAATCTGGGACTTTGTTGCATTTAAGGAATGCCTTGAAGATTAGACACATTATAAAATGTTTGCATAGTAAATCAGGCAAGTAAACAGTATATCAGAGGAAAATTGATTTCACCCCCTAGGGCTTTTTGTTTTGTTTTTTCCTAAAACTATCTGTTCTTAAGGGGTCAACTTCTCGTTATTTTAGATATTTTTTAATAGTTGAAACTGTCGTTATTACAGGCAATCTGAAAAGCCTAAATGGAGATATATTCTTGTGCATTTATTAAAAGTGACTTAGAATATTGAACTTTTTCTTTTTTATAAATGACAATTGTCTAAATTTTAAATAGTCTAATCTTGGATTATTTTGTCAAGATATTTCCTGGGTATCTTTACTCTCCTAAATTTCAATTTTAATGTCTCCAATTTAAAGCTTTATACATTTTGAGTTGTTTTTGAAAAAAGCAGGTCTCTCTTGAGACAAGGTCTTTTAAAAAAAGCAGGCAGTATCTGCTGACTTTCGCTGGAAACTGCCCTCCTGCCCACCAGGGCTCACTGTGCACATCTATTACTAAGCAATTGTAGGGTATTTTTGTTGTTGTTGTTGTTTTGGGTTACACGTGTTTCAGATGCCAATCTTTAAAAGGATATCACGGCTTGAACATTATCTTGGTTTAGAACATTCAGTTCCTGAGCAAAAATGGCTGTGTGAAAGGCATCAGTCCTGGGGTAGGGGGTCATTTCACAGGCTGATAAGAATCAGTAGCTAATAGAGGGATAAGTATTTTAGATCTCTGCTTCTCAAACCTTTCCCTTGATGAATCTTTAAAAGCAGATCCAAAAGGAATTCATATTTCAGAATTTTAAGGGATAGAGTAAAAAGGCTTGCTTTATGAACTGAAATCACTTTTAATTTCCCACTTTGTTTTTAAAATTTATGGGACTTTTCAATTAGACTACACAATACAATGGCTTGCTTTACTTTAATGATGACATTTTCCACCTCCCACTCTAAAAATGCTGCTCCAAGAAGAATGAAGCATATTTATTCTGTGGCTTTGAATATCCACTGACACCCTGGCATTGTGGAGCTCCTGGGGAAAAAGCAGAGAGAGGTTCATAGAACCAGAGTTTTTGATAAAAATCAGAGAAGCAAATACTAAGAGCTGCTCATCACAAATAAAACAGTTATATAGAATAATAACCTATTTTGCATTCTCTTTTGTAAAGGCAGATAATATGAATGTAAATAGCAGTAAGGCATAGTCATATAGATAAAAACATAAATTATGTATGGAATGCTGAGAAGATAAATTGTAAAAGCATGTAATCATTCATTCTATTGTGAGCGAAATAAGACTTGGACTAGCTTAGAGTGGTGTGCTATATTTCTTTTTTAAAAAAGATAACATTTCTTCTCCAGAAAGAGAACTATCCTTGGAGTTCATGTTTATTGTAGGAAATTAGAAAACATGGAGAAACAAATAGTCACACATAATCCCAACATACAAGAATCACAGATAATAAAATTATGGTGAATATCTTTTATGAATTTTTTTCTATGCATCTGTGAATATAGGTATATAAAAAAAATAGGATAAAATGAGCCTTATGCTTTTTCTTCACTGCAACATTGACCTCTTTTTATCTTTTTTTGTTTGTTTGGTCCCAGGAATCAAACTCATGACCTCATGCTTGCCAGGCAGGCACTTGTGCCACTGAGCTAAACCCCCGGTCTCTGACATCTTTTTAAGAAACCAATAGATGAATGTTTCTGTCATCAGTTTAAACAATTTTTATTACTTTGATGGAGTATCATGATTTTAAAATTTTGATATGATTTCATGTTTACAAAAGTGTTTCAAGAAATGTATAGCCCTTATATTCCTTTTCTCAGGTTATTAATTGTTAATATTTTTCCTCATTCATCTCATCAAATTTTCTATAAATATTTTCTGAACCACCTGCCTTTTCAGCTCTAAATATACCAGTATTTCCTGAAAACAATGATTTTATATTAATAATTACTGTATATTTATCAAAGTTAGGAAATATGTTGTTATCTACTTTGGAGTTTATATTCAAATCTTGCCAATCTCTTTCTTTCTTATTAGGATGTACAATAATATCTTGTAATTAGTTTCATTTCTTATTTCCTTTAATTCTCAGTCTTTGTCTTTATGATCTTGGCAGTTTTGAAAAGTGAAAGCCAGTCATTTTGTTCAAGGTGCCTCAATTTAGTTTGTCCTGTGTTTTCTCATGGTTGAGGGAGATTATACAATTTGACAGGAACATCACGAAAGTTATAGTTCCAGAACATGACAGAAAGCACAAATACTGTATTATATTGTCTCATTTTTAGTAATATTAAGTTAAATAGCTTAGTTGAGATTGGAGTTGGTGAATTAATCCATCATAAAGTTACTGTTTTTTTTTCATTGCAATTACTAAGTAATTTATGGAAAGACACTTTGAAACTATAAAAATATTCTGTTCCTTCAACTTTCATCCAGTTATTGGTGATTATTGGTAACTACATTACATTATTAATTACATTATTGGTATTTTTTCTAACTTTGTTTTCCTTTGTATTTGTTTTTTTTTTTGAGATAATTCATGGATAAGAACAAACAGTAAAAAAAAATTTAGAATAAAAAATCTGTGAGTCCATACTGATATTAATAAATAAGTGTATTGATAATACTATGGTTCAAATACATGTATCATTCCAAAATTCCTATATTTAAAACTTCAGAGAACAATATGAAGAGGTGAGACTCTTGGGAGATGATTATGATTATTATTTCATGATGTAGGAGAGATTTCTTCACCCCCATTACCTGTCATGGTCTATTGTACTGCTATAACAAAATGTTTATTCTATTTTATGGTACTAGGGATTGAACCCAGGGCCTTTGCACTGAGCTCCATCCCTAAGCCCTTTTTTAAAATTTATAAATTTTAGTAAGGTCTTAAAACCTTGTCTGATTAAGTCCCTAAGTTAGGCTGGGCTCAAACTTACAGTCCTTATAATCTTGCACTGGGATTATAGGCATGCACCACCCTGCCAGGCTACAAAATACTTTATATTAGATAATTTTAAAGAACAGAAATAAATTTCTACAGTTTGGGAGGCTGAGAAACCTAAGGTAAAGATCCCAGCAGATTCAGTATATGGTGAGGATTCCTGTCTGCTTCCCAAATGGTGCCTTGTTGTTCTGTCTTCACATGATGGGAAGCGAGAAAGGAGTTAGCAAGTTCTCAAGAGCCTTTTTATGAGGGCACAGATTCTCTCCATGTGGGGGGAACTCTCACAGTCCAGTGCATCACCTTTCAAGGGCCTGGTCTGTAATACTGTTTCTTTGGCTTTTCAACATGACTTTTGGAGGTACACATACATTGAAACCATAGCATTACCCATTTATTTATTAATATCAGTATGAACTCATAGATTCCTTAGATATCCTACTACTGTTTACTCATATCCATGAATTATCTCAAATTTGGACTGTGGGGGTTCTTTTAAATTGTATCTTGGGTCTTTTTGAAATTTGCCCATCATTTTGGGAGCACGTTTTTGCTTTTTTTGAAACAGAATGATATAGGTCATTTTTTACTTTCCTTGTTTCAGTCCAGGGATCTACCATTTCTCCAAGAAGCATGATTCATTTTAATTGAGAATAGTGTTTAGAAATCAAGCTTGATTTTATCATATTTTGCCATGACTGATTTGGAACTAGCTTCTTCTTTTTCTCTCATTATTCATACATTGAACACTTATTTTCTTAGTATAATACCTAAGACAAATTTCCTTGAATGGTGGACACAGATGGGTTAGTAAAATACATATCTTTTTAAATAATGTTCAGTGTAGGAGAGTATATAGAGAAACAAGTATAAAATGGAGATTTTCTAGATAGCAGATGGTATAAAATGTGAGGTAGGGGCCTGACGTTGTTTTTATTTTCTGTATAACAAGTTAGTCACCACATATTTATTGGTTGATTAATCTTTCTTTTGTCAATTTAAATTGTTACTTGTCATAAACTAAATTCTACATACTATGGTTTGTTTTTAGATTTTTAGTTCTGTTAAATTGGTCAGTTTCTTCTTAATCTAGTAATATATTTTAAAAGTTATCATTCTAGCTTAATATCTGACTAAAGACTCCATCTCCTCCCTTCCATTATGCTTTTTAAAAAGTTTCTACCTATTTTTGTAATGCTGAAGTTTCCAAATAAACTTTTGAATCACATTGTCAAAATTTAAAATGTCAAGTGATATTGTGATGGGCTTTGTACTAAATTTATAGATAAGCTCAGAAGGTACTTTAAAAAATAAACTTAACAGTATTCCAGGAGAGAAAAGGGAGAAGGGGAAAAGGAGAAAAGGAAGAGGAGGACAGAAAGGAGTAGAGAGAGAGGAACCCCCATGGCGGAGAGAACAAAACAAAAAATGACCTCTGTCCAAAACTTTGTAACCTAGGCTGGTCTTCAGCTGTGGTAATCATCCTGCTTCAGCCTCCTGAGTGCCAAAACTCTTACTTGAGCTGCCAAATTATTAGTAATACCACTATTTCAAAAAGGCCTTTGAAGAATTTATAGAGGTGTTAGCAGAAAATGGAGCAATGGGCTCAATTCCATAAGAGCTCCTTATTGTCCCCTAAAAGAACCTTGGAATTTAAAATAAGCTTAGAATTCCCATGGCTTTTTGATTTTCTACATTCCTAGAAAATACAAAGTCAAACTTCTCAGCAGAACTCCTGCAGTATTTAGTGCTTGTGAGTGCCAAGTGCCCCCCACAGGGCACAGGGTCAGGCAGTCTTCACTGAGGATGGAACCAGGATGTGAAATAGATGCCAATCTTTCTTATGAAATAGTCACCTAAAATACTGGTTAAATTTCTTCTAAGTTATGATAATATCAAAGGTTGGAAGCACTTACAGTTGCAGTAAAGAACCAATTTTGGAAAAAAAGTAGAATAGGAAAAAATTTCTCAATAAATCTGCCTCCAGTCACTGATAGGTGGGGAAGGCAAATGTGCAAGTCAAAGATTTTGGCTTTGTACATTTTCAAACTTGTATTTATATGAGAAACCTGTATGTATTTGAGGGAAAAGACAGTTCGCTGAAACAAGGAGAGGTCAACAGATAGCCCAGTAGGTCGCTTGGAAAATTTTGCTCATTTTGCCACCCAGTCCTGTGCATCATATTAAAATCAAAGGAAAAATATCCTTTTAAAACAAAAACAAAAAAACACTTTCAGGCTACAGATTTGAGACTTTTTCCAAGAACGGCCCAGCTAGTTTAGTAGTCAGAAGCTTGTATAGGACTTCAGAATGGTAACACAGAGACCAGAGGATATGCCAGATAGTGGCACAGAAGCATGGTGTATCTCTGCTGGATAGCAAAGAAATAAAGTCTCCAACATTCTCTGGTATTTTAAAATGGTATTTACAATTTATCCTCCTTTATAGTTGGGTAATATTGCATTATGTGTAGACACCACATTTTTTTTTATCCATTCATCTGCTGATGAGTATACAGGCTGCTTACAGAATTTAGCTATTATGAATTCTGCTGCTATAAACATTGGTATTCATATTCTGTTGTAAGATGATGTCTTTAGCTCTAAAAACTGTGTTATCTCTACACAATGCAATACTTCTTGGCTATAAAGAAAGATAAATTTGAGACATTTGTAGGAAAATAAATACACCTGGAAAATATAAAGTGGAATAAATCAGATATACAGCTTAAATATCATGAAATGTCTCTCATTTGAGTAAGGCAAAGTAGAAATAAAGAACAAAAAAAAAAAGGAGTGATAGAAGGAAATAGGCGGATAGATCTTTTGCAAATGAGAAGAGGTCCAGAGAACCAAGGCTGAAGACAAGGACAGAGGGGAAGGGAAAGTAAAATCATTGGAGATGTGTCAGGTACTTGTACTAAATAGGCACAATAAATATAAACATTAATTGTTGTGAACATGACATAAGAAATAACAAAAATAATGAAAATGGGGCCAGATATAGAAAATGATATAGAGACAGAAGGAGGAAGATGGGTAGGGGGATAAAAAAATAAAAAGAATCAAGCTGTGTATGTGTGTGTACCTACTCCCTAAGAGAAATTTAAGCTTTATGTACAGCAAAACACTAGTTTTAAAAATATACAATGGCACTTTGAACCCAGGTAACTTAATAAGACTCTGTCTCAAAATAAAGAATAAAAAATTTAAAAATTGAATTTGGGACATAGGTTAAAAAAAACCCTGAATTTGAGTGCTAGTACCTACTTACTTATTAAAATCAATCAATCAGCCAATCAATCAGTCAGCCAATCAATCAACTGGACAGTCAGGGACAGAGTTCAGATATTTATAGGGTAAACAGATCTGTAAAGAATGGCACAGATGATGAGGACAGGTAGAAAGATTGATAAATTAGAATTAAATTTGGCCAAAAGCCAAAACTTTGATTTAAATGCCAGTCTGGGAGACATAGGATTAATGGAAGCTTGAGATTTACATATGATGACTGCCCCCCCAAAGTATATAGAGCCTCAAAATAACTAGGTTAGCAATTTCAACGAATATTAAGCATTTAGATTTTACATAAATCCTAGTATATGATGCAAATGTTACTCAGAAACTATAAAAGCAATTTATATGTTATATCCTTGACCTTCTATCTTTACCTACCATGATACTGAAGTATAAAACCAGTGCTAAGTGAAAAATAACTTACAAATATCTTAATTTGTTTCTTAAATGTTATATGAGGAATAGTTTCAAGGGTTCCTATATGTAATACATTCCATTACTAGTAGTTTAGCAGTTAAATTTGAAGGTAGTATATTTTCTCAACCATATACTTTTGCAAAAACAGTAAAGATTTATTCAATCATTAACATTTTCATGCTAGTTTTCCCTATTACATTTATTGTAAACAGCTTTGCTTACTGGTGGGGCAAAAGGCTATTTTTCAAGCTGGAAAATGTCCCTATAGCAAATTAGCTTTTAAAAATCTAGATCTTATTATGTTAGACATGAAACACTTGTTTTAAACATTTTCCCCAGTTGGCTTTCAATTCTGTTCTTTGCCACCCACAATTTTAAAGATTTTAAAATCTTACATAGTATTTAAATTCATTAATTTCATTCAACAAGTATTTACTGGATGCTAGGTATGTGTCTAGATTCATTAATGTCTAAAAATGAACAAAATAATCAAAATCGCTTGGCGTGTTACCTACATTTTGGTGAAGAGAGATATGTAATAAATAACCAGCATGATAAACAGGCTAATTATATTAGAAAATAAATACCATGAAAAAATAGAGGGCAGAAGAGGTTAGAGATGAAGCATACGTAGATTTCAATTTTAAAGTGTTTAGGATAAGTGCAATTCAAATGGTGACTTTTGAGAAAGGACTTGGAGACAAAAAAGTTGTGTAAATCATCTTGAAAAAGAACATGCCAGACAAGATTGAGTCTGAAATACTTCTGTGAGTGGAACATGCCTGAAATGTTTAATCAGAAATTAGGGTAACTAGGGATTAAAGCAGTATGTGTGTGAGACCATGCAGACCATTGTGAAGAAATGGAGGGCTCTGAACAGAGATATGATCTGGCTTGGTTTTTAAAGGATTGCTTAGTATTGGTTTAAAAGAGGATAGTGGTAATAGTGAAGATGGCAAGAAGTGGTTCTAGATGAATTTTAAAGGAATAGTCAATGGGACTGCTGATGAATTGGATAAGGGTGTTGAGAGAAAAGAAATCAAGGATGACCACAACAACTGGAGACACTGAGTTTCCAGTAATAAGACTACAAGTGGTAAGGCTCTTCTGGGAATAAAACAACTTTGTTTTGAATTAAATTGGAAATTCCTACTAAATATCTAAATGGAGATGTCAACTAAATGTTGAAATTTTAGAATTGAGAAGAGCTCTGGGCTAGAGATATGCATCTGGGTGTCATTAGCATTGAGGTGGTATTAAAACCACGGGGGTCAAGAATGTAAATGACCTATATGCTGAAAATTATACTACTCTTAAAAAAAAGAAGATTGAAGAGGATATTAGAAAATGGGAGGATATTCTTTGCTCTTGGTTAGGAAGAACCAACATTGTGAAAATGGCCGTATTCCCAAAATTGTTATGCAGATTCAATGTAATCCCAATCAAAATACCATTAACATACCTTACAGATATAGAGAAAATATTCCTAAAATTCATCTGGAAACAGAAGAAACCTAGAATAAAAAAGGCAATTCTGGGCAACAAAGGCAAGACAGGAGGCATCTCAATTCTTGACTTGAAACCATACTACAAAGCCACAGTGATAAAATCAGCATGGAACTGTCAAAGAAATAGACCTGAGGGTCAATGGAACAGATTAGAAGATGCAAACACTACTACAAAGATACTCAGCCACCTGATATTTGACAAAAGGAGCTAAACATGTTCACTGGAAAAAAAGATAGCCTCTGTAATAAGTGTTGGAAAAATTGGCTTTCCACATGCTGCAGACTAAAAATAGACCCATGCCTATCAATATACACTAAAGTCAAAATGGATCCAGGATCTAAATAATAAAACAGAAACACTAAATCTACTGGAGGACAATGTAGGTAAAAATCTTAGAGACATAGGGGTAGGGAGAGAATTCATGAATAAAACGCAAACTGCACAGGAAACACTTCAAAGAATCAACCACTGGGATCTCATATTACTAAAAAGTTTTTTCACTTCAAAAGAAATCACCAACAGAGTGAAAAGAAAACCCACAGAATGTGAAAAAATTTTAGCCAACAACCCCTCAGACAAAGGACTTATAAACATATAAAGAATTGAAAAACATCAAGCCCTCCAAATTCAAAGACCCTCTCCAAAAATGGGCATCTGAGATGAACACACAGTTCTCAGATGAAGATATACAAATGGCAAATAAATATATGAAGAAATGTTTACCATCACTGGTCATTCGAGAAATGTAAATTAAAACAGCATTAAGATTTCATCTCACCCTGGAAAGAATGGCTGCCATTTAGAAAACAACTGATAACAAAAAGTGGTGAGGATACAGGAAAAAAGGAACTCTTCTCCACTGTTGGTGGGAGTGCAGACTGGTGCAACCACTATGGAAATCACTATGGAGATTCCTCAAAAAACTAGGATTAGAAGTTCCATTCAATCTAGCTATTCTCCTCCTGGGTATTTTCCCAGAAAAATTGAAAAGGTCATGTCACAGTGATATATGTGCACCCATGTTCATAGAAGCACAGTTTGTGATAGCTAAATCTTGGAGACAACCAAAATGCCCATCAACCACAGAGTGGATGAAAAAAATGTGGTATTTTATACAATGGAATACTATTCAGTTATAAAAAAGGATGATCTTGAGGCCTTTATAGGTAAATGGAGGCAACTTTGAGACTATCCTCATTAGTGAAATAAACAAGACTCACAATGTCTCTCTAGTATAAAAAATAATAAGAACTGACAGAATAATGGAATCCAAAAAGTATAATAGATATTGTAAAAGTGAAAGGGAAGGAAAGTACTCTAAAGGATGTAACGGTATGTATAATGTGTAAGATAGATGACCATATTACTAAATTTGTTAGATCATTGAACAGAAGGGTTTACACTGTCAATGTCTGAGTGTCTAGCCACTTTGTATGCTTTGATTTTGTAACTTTAACAACTATTATTAAGTTGACAATATGTTATGTATCAACTAGCAATTTTATGATATCTTTTTGAATTCTGTATTATTCTAATTTTTTTTAAAATGTTTTCTTTCTTTCTTTAAATAAAAAAATTGGAAAAATGTGGGGGTGCATACCTATATCATCAGATATGCATTAAGCTGAGACAGGAGGATGGCAAGTGCAACTTAGCAAGACACTGTATCAAATTTAAAAATAAGAAGGGCCAGGGGTGTAGCTCAGAGGTGGAGTGCTAATATGTGTAAGCCCCTGAGTTTGCTTGCCAATATTGAAAAAACACAACAATAAACTATGGGACTGAAATTAATTTAATTAGGGAGTAAAACAATGTCAGGAACCATAGCTTGAGTCCTGAGGGGTCAAAGGAGGAGGGGTCAAAGGAGGGTAGCACCTGGAAGCCAAAGAACTGAGGTAAATGCTGCTTTTAGGTCAGATATGAGGGTGAGCTGGACAGAAGTCAGTAGTGATGTCTCTGAGTTTCTTCCACTGCTTTTTAATTATTTACATTTTAAAAATATATCTAAAATTTTATATATTGGTAAAATGATACACTATTTCCACAATTATAATACTTTTCTAAAACTTTATCAAATAACAATTTCTTTTTTGTTAGCCAAGCTTCTGATCATTTGGTCTCATGTTTACATGGAGTGTCTGACTAGGATTGTGGCACAAATGAGTCCTTTTAAAAAAATTAGATCTAAACTGGTTGTGATAGAAAAGACTTAAGATTGTTGCAAATTATTATGATTGGCTTTAATGCAGTTTCTTCAGTTTCGGCATGGGACAGTTTACACATTTTATTAAGAGATCCAGCAATTGTTACTTCCTCATCAAAATATCTGGTTTCCTCACAGAACTATGCAGAAAGAAAAGTAAGAATGGAAATGAAAGTTTTATACCTATGACTAAATATTTCCCTTATTGAGTTATACAAATTACTCAATTCTAACTCATCTACCTAGCATTTACAGAACATCATACTTTCAAAATTATTAGGAAAACTGATTTAAGCACACATTTTAAAAAGTCAAATTCTATAGCATAATTTCAAACTTTTTTTATTTTTTGTATTTGCAGGCAACTTAAATAGGAAAACCAAAGCCCTCAATTCAAATGCAGCATCAAATTCAACAAATGAAACATCCTATGAAGCTGATGATATAATTCAAGACAAAGGAATGGATACAACACAAATCAATATTGTTTACTAGTGAAAAATCCTGTGTTTTAAAAGCTCATTGGAGAGCTGGAGCAACAAAAATAAAGAATGCATTTCAAACCATAGTTTGTATTTTGTATTTCAAGTATTTTCCACTCCACAAAAAAGAAACAGTTGCATTTCTGATCGGCTAATTTCATTTGAACACTTACTAAATTTTGCTATCTTTCATATGCATAGGTTTACTTTTATTTGATGTTTCTGCCTTTCATAAATTATGCAAATTTTCAGAAGGAATTTATCAATTGCACAGATAAGTAAACCTATCTTAGTGAGAAACAATGAGAAGTTTACATCACATTACCACATTTCACAATTTTTTTGATACAAGGAATTATTTTTATATAAGATGATGATTCTGGATAGGTAAATCTCAGGGGTTCTTATAAACAAGAGGTGACACATTCTTAAATGTCTTAGAATCAGCCATACCATTTTGGAAGATTTTCTAGGGATATAATATTACCTTCATAAAAGTTAATATCCAGTATCAAAAAATCACACTGTAAAATCTGTACATTCTGTATTTCAGGGGATAGCCATAATAGAAATCCTTTGCTGATAAATTTCCCTAAGCATCCCTGTAATGAAAGTTATAAAGCCATCCAGTTCTCTGGTTTTAACCTATTACTATCATATCAATACCACCTACACTCTAAAAACAGAACTAGTTTCTGCAAATTATCAATGTTTAAGTGTTTTATTCATAAATGTGATTTCTGTTACAAGAACACAGATCTGGTTTTATGATGGAATTCAATAGAAAAAGAAGGACTATTTTTAAGCCAGCTCCACGACACACATTTGCTGCTTTGTATAAAGTTTGTGTAGTCAGAAGACTAGTCTTCCAAAATAGCCTGACTATAGCTTCTCTGGTCTGGTATTAAAAAAAAAAAAACAAAAAACCCAAATGACGATGCCTATTGTTTTTGGGCATGCAAATCTTGGGGTTAGAAATTTTTCATCATTAGGCTGTCAAAATTCCCAGAAGAACCATGGATGTCTTCTAGACCAGTACTGTCCTAAGGAAGTTTCTTTGATGACAGAAACGTTCTTTCTACTTTGCACTGTCTGCTACAGTTGCTGCTTAAAATTAAATGACCACATGTGGTTATATTGAAAGCAGAGTCCCTCATCCTTATCACAACATCCTACTGCTTCACTTGGATTTCACATTCAAAAAGAACACATTTTTGCCAAGGTTTAAATATTAAGATTGCTTAGAATGTATGTGAAAGTTAAGACTTTTCCATTATAAAAGTGACATGAGGTCATAAAATCAAAGATTTTTCATTTATTTCCTGAAAGCTCATGGATCTTTTGTTTCAAATCTTTTTATACAGCTTTGATTTTTAAAATATCCCAGAAAATTGGATATGTAGGAAGTAATATATTACTTTATTGTCTCAGGTGAAAATCTAGTTGAGAAAGTGAAGGCACTGTTGCAGTTTTACTTGATGCTCAAGGGCAAGGGCATATGTCATTCATAACGCGAGCAGGAAACACTGCCTCAAGGTCAGCAAAATGCTCCTGGTCCCCAAAACTCCTCCTCACCAGTAGAATAGGCAAATAGAGCCTGGGCCTGGCTGGATGACACCAGTTCTCTGCCACTCTGTATTTTCAGAGGAGCTGAGAGGAAATAGGTGAGGTCCGAAGAGCGTGGGCATGTTAGCTAGGATTACTGTTGCACTGGTATAAGAAATATACTGTTCTTGGACAACTGCCCAGTTCTGCCTCCCAGCACTAGGATCAGAAGGGGCTGCCTGGCTGACTACCTGCTGAGATAGCTTATCACTAGGTTACCTGAGGAAGAGCCCCAGGGCTCTAACAAATAAAAACAAAGATATAATTTAGTTTAAGCCTGTCAAAAATAAACTATAATTTTAAAAAGTTTCAAAATATGCTTAGATACATAATTCTGAGAATCGGTCTGATAAAGAATACAGTAGAACTTTATGTTTTTAGGTGATTTAAGTCACTGTAATTTTTGGTAAAATCAGGTCTTGGAAAGCAAGGTGGGTCTAGAAAAATACAAATAATGGAACACAGAAGAATCACCTATTTTATGGGACCTTTTAATGAGAGAGAGCAACATCATCTTTTTAAAAACTATGCAATAGGTTTATAAAGTAGATAAAACCAAATCCTAATAATGGTCATTTTCTTCTTTAAAACTCTTTAATAATGTTTCACTGCTAATAAAGTCAAAACTTCTAAACATGGAACACAAGACCTTCTCTTGAGCCCAAGAATCTAAAACAGTTTTCTCAGTTCTTACCACTCCTGCTTAACGTATGACATGACAGCAACATGAGATAGCTTATATAACTCTGTATGTGAATTTGTTCACAGTATCCATCCTGCCCATGTCTCCCGCATCTTCAATCAAAATGAAATTCAGGCATTACTTTCTCTAGGTGGCCTCTCTTAATTTGTTCAAGTAGATTAGATGGAGATCTGTGTTTCTATAAGGCCATGTTTGAATTATTGACACTGTTGAATAATGGTATATTCTAGTGTTTCTCATACCAAATAGACTGTCAACTTCTTCAGGGAAGCAAATGTGTCTTACTTAGAACTCTCCTCATTACACAGCACCACAGTATTTACCATGGCTGGTAGTCAGTATTGTTGAAGAGATGACTCAATGTCATTTTAATGAACATTAACAACTCTCATGCCTGGTTTACCACTGAAGGTGACCTGAAGTTATATGATTTTAGATGGCACAGCAAATACAGACACATACAGTTATTTTACTTCGTAGTAATTGATGCTTTGCTTTCTGGGAACTAAAGATGTAAATGAAGATATATTAAGTGCAAAGAAAAATATGCTTGAAAGATTTTAGCCAACAGATGATATGGAGAAACTGTGGGGCAGTAGGTCTATCAACTAAAAACAACAGCTTCAAAGTATTCAGATAATATGTTTACAGATGCAAATATAAATTTAAATATAAATTGTCTGCATCTAATGAAAATGACATACATTGGATGGTCACAAAAAGAGCAAATCAAGGTATCTTTTACCTGTTTTAAAAAGTATGTTTAATAGCTGTATTTATAAATTCAACTTTTACTATTATAGAACACTAGCTGTGTATCTATAACAACTTCTAAAGTATTACTTCAATTCTACTAAAACATTGGCAATAATATACATTGAGCTGACTTTTATATAACTTCTGAATCATAAGTTCTGTCACTGTTCAGAAAAGAAACCTAATGAGTTAACTTATAATCTTTATGATAAACAGAAGTAAACAAATCTTGATTAACTGTACTGCAGTTACCCCCACATTACATACAGTGTGGGGTGAGGCTATCCTTTTGTATGTAGTATCTACTAAAATTTTTTTAAAAAGGCTTTTTCTTTTTTACCAACTTAAAACATCATTATACCAAAGAACTATATTTTCATCTGAAGAACAGTGAAGGCAAAACAGACCCTTAAAAAATCTAATAGTTGTGTGTTTTTCTGTTCACTGAACTCTTTAAACAACAGTTTCTTTTTGAGGGAACCAAGTAAATAAGTGAGGTCATAGAAAAACTGGAGGTATGAGGGCATCTGAGGTTCAAATGCCAGGGCAGAGCTGTGTGTGCAGCTTCCCTGGAGCTTTGAGTATGGGGCATGTTGGGTAGGGTACCCCTGAAGGAAGAATCAGTAACTGCTTCCAGCCCATGAGGTTAAGTGAATATAGCTGATTACACCATCATGAATTCACCTGCATCCATGTCTGTAGGTTACCAACATGAAAACTTCTATGTGTACTACAGTGAGGTTACTTGGGATCTTTGGTGCTTTCCCATGATAATAGGTTGAGTTTCAATGTTGCTACAATATAAATATTTAACTTACTGAGTATCAGGAATACTAAGCATTAAGGAAATTAAGTAACACTGATCACTACGAAATTAAAAATGTAAGAAACATTTATATCTACCAGCAAGCATATGAAAATGCTTATTTAGAAAATTTCCATTGTTATACAAAGGCTTTCGTGATGTAACTCCCTGGTTCTTAAATTTTAAAAAGTACAGAATTTTTAATTCTAATTTTTTTTTATTCTTACTGATTCTTGTGACTGACGTAAAAGAAACACCTCAAACTTGTTATTCATGAAAGCAGAAAATCAGTGTGAAACTTGCTTCAAAATTGTTAGTCATATCAGACAAAAGAGATATATATGCTAATATTTACAAAAATTTTCCACATTACTCATAGACATAAGGTTCATGTTTATATACTAAATATAATAAATATCAGTTCTAATGAAAATTTGGCTGTTTTGAGGCATCTCTGTAAGACATGCCAATATGGCACATTTGTAAAACCCAGGAGTCTACCCTAAAATTTTTGACCAACATAACATCATCTCTGCCAGACTTTCTTAAAGGTTGAACTAGTCCCTAAACCACGAAAAAACATTTTAACTGTTATTGAAAAAAAAAAGAAGCCAGGTACTAGAAAGTCTACATTTCATAAAGCAATGAAGTTTTGTTATAAATATTTTATTATCATCTTCCTACAGATACCATTCATTTAAAAAGTAATACTCAAGACTAGTAAAGCAGTTTCATTTACTATATTTTAAAAAGCCTAGATTTAAATACCAGAGTAAAGAATTTCATCATCTTTATATATTACATCACAGTATATAAAGCTGTTTAATTTTTCAGTATCAACAACAAATCATTACCCCCTACCTAGCTTCATCGCTGAA
The DNA here is from genome assembly GCA_004027455.1 of Hydrochoerus hydrochaeris. Taxonomy (NCBI): domain Eukaryota; kingdom Metazoa; phylum Chordata; class Mammalia; order Rodentia; family Hydrochaeridae; genus Hydrochoerus; species Hydrochoerus hydrochaeris. The sequence goes on along the minus strand of PVLA01005094.1, from coordinate 128,799 downwards.
AGGTGGACACTTGATTGAGGAGTACTCATTAACTGTTAAGTAGATTATTTGTGTTGACTCTACAAGGGCCATTTAAGATCAACTTATGAAGTAAATACACTAGCCAAACAGAGACACAAATACCAAAAATAGTGTGCTCTGTATGTATAAATATCTATACATGGGGCATGGCTATCAAGTAACAAGACTTATTTAAATACATATAGCCAGAGGGATAATGGTCCCACCAATGAAAAATGTCTGTATGGAAAAGGCTGGGATTTATTGCAAAGCATTAATTATGTAGCAAAATCCAAGAAGGAACAATTTTTAAAGATGACATTTTAGATTTAATGACTTAGGTCAAAGTCTCAGTTACTTTTTTGTGATTTCAGAACTATTAGGGGATAGAAGAATGCTTTTCCTTTTTCTTCTTCTTTTTTTCTTTTTTGTGATGTTTTCCTTTTTTTGACTTGTTCTTTTTTTCTTTTTTCTTTTCTTTCTTCTGATATTTTTGTTTCTTTTGTTTAGAAGAGTCTTCTTCAGTGGAACTGGAGTAAGACCTATGGGCAATAAGACATGGCTGAAAATCATATTTAGAACTTTTAGGTAAATTTAAAGGGGATTTGGGTTGTTTTAAATTCTTCCTGGAGTAAAGGAACTCAATATGTGTATTTTATTCTCTTAAAATGCTCAATTGAGAATTTTTGCTACTAGGCACAGAAAACGAAAAAATGAATCTTTCTATTCTGCTCAACTTTAGTAAGGAGTTTTAAATTCAGTAAGGATGACAATATTTTTCTGTGATTTTCAGTTTTCTATGCTGTGCTATCCTTCAAAATCTTACAAAGCAAAGTGGTAGTCATTAAGCTTTACTATATTTATTTCACTTGCATATGACCTGCTAGCATATTCTCTTAAAAGTGCCACAAAAGGATACAATTATAATACATATACAGAGGCTATAACTATACATTAGTATAAATGGACAAAAGCTGAAAATTAATGAAAAAACTTTTATAATTCCTTTGGTTTTTCAAGTCATCTGCATTCTAGATGCAGAGTGACATAAATGAATACTTGCATTATCAAATAATTTTCACTAGTTACAGAAAAGATGCTTTTAAATGAATATACATAAATGAATAAGGATGACTTATCATTGTAATTTAGTTTTGAAATAAGCCTCTTACATGCAACTGGGGCAAAAACATATAATTCTTTCCTTGATATTGAAAAAAAGAAATGAAATTTTAAAAAAAGCAAGCCAATATTTCAGATTTTCCAAAAGAAGTGTATAACATTTTACCTCTACCCAAATCCAAAATACATGTGAAAAGACAGAAACTGTGTTGACTGAAAATAAAACTCGCATCTTAAAGTCAGTGCAGTGATCTAAATATTAGGAGTTAAAACTCAAACCTAGAAATCTTATGACAGACATCAGGCAGGTGCAGAGGAAAAGAGACTACGCGATTTCAAGGATCTCATGTCTGCAGAGTGAACTGTGTATTTCCTGGCTCTGAGCTGCCCTCATTTCTGGAGTGTTGTATCTTTCTCTCCATTTGATCTCTCTGCATTCACAGACTTCTGACCACCTGCTAAGCTTATTTTCTCATGTTTTCTCTGGCTTCCTCTTCAATCCTGCTATTGTCAAATCTTGGCTATGTTTTTTTTTGTTTTTTGGCTCTGCTGGAGATCAAACCCAGGGCTACGTCTCTCTTTCCCCACCCTTTTACATTTTTCATTTTGAGATAGGCTCTTGATAAGTTGCTAATTTGCTTAGATTGGATTTCAACTCATTATCCTCTTGCCTCAGCATCCCAGAGTGGTGAGATTAGAAGCACATACTGTGCCCCTTTTTTTCTGTCTTTTTGATCTTGGATTTTCATTTTTAAAGCAATATTTTAGGCTGTAATATAGCATATTATTAGATGGGATTACCTTTACATGGTAAAATTCATTTAATTTCAGGCTTTGTCTAAGATCTGTGAGGCTCAAGATACAGGCCAAATAAATAATCTTTTACTATAAAACTGGTGTATCAGAACTTGAACGAAAACACATAAGCAATCCACCATGCTGTTTAGCACAAATAATTCAACAATGCACTAAATCAGAAATCCTGAGCTCTATCTATGTTCCTAGCAGCTTTTATGTTAGAGACTATTATTTAACTCCTAACTCCTGACAGTGTTCTAACTATTCCAATTTACAAGGTATCTCAAGTTTTAAAAAGTATGTAGCTAAATCCTTCATAAAAGCTACAAAGTGACAACATCTCATGTATGGAACTTGATCTGTGATATGACTGGGTCTAAACCAGACCTACAATGGCCAAGTACTTTAAAAATGTCTATATGTCTACAATTATTCCCATATTAACAAGGGAAGTCACCTCTTACAATTTTTGATAATTTCTTTAATTAGTTGTTAAAAGAGTTAACACTAAAAATTCACAGGTGGCTGATAAGGGTTCTGAAAAACCAGAAGGAATTTTTAGCTTAACAAATTACATTAAATTTCATTAATAAATTAAATTCATTTCTTAGTCATGGTAATCTTATAAGAATATACATATTTCTGCTCCAACTTCATACATTGGACAACAAAACATGTGTGGACTTAGATATGTCCAATTAAAAGCTTAGCTGCTGCTCTAAAATGTGAAATCTAGAATAGAAAGAAATAGAATACAGGAAAAAAAAGAAAAGGGGATGTTGTAACTTGATTTATAGTATTCAAAAATAAAACTTAAGGTAGCTGAACATTAACTTTGTCTTTGATTACTAACATGAAGGACTTTGCTATTTTACTGAAATAATACCTACCTTCCATTAAGAACATAATTAACATTAAATGATATGGACTATACTGAAAAAATTTTAGAGTGCTTCCTGTACTCATAATCCTACTTTATTTCAAATAATATGCTATTTAAAAAATACCTTTTCCTTTTCTTTTTCAATTTGATTTTCTCTTTACTTTTTTCTTTTTTCTTCTCCTCTTCTTCATTTATTCCTATGAAGGAAGAAAAGAGAAAAATAAAACCATAACTCTATACAATAATATGGTATGTACGTCGTTTGCAAGAATTTTAAGTTGTTGGCTAGATAGATGAAGACAACAAAAATGGGAACAGGCGGTGAAGGCAAATGACCGGAACTTCAAACATACATTTATTTTCTCAGCTAGAAAAGACAATATACTAATGGTATCTTCAACATATAAAGATGTCAGAGTTACCAGAACAAATCAGAAACAGTCTACATAGAACACACACACACACACAGGTCAGTGGTAGAACTTAAGTCTATGTGAGCCCTGGGTTCAATCATCAGATGATCCTAACTTCCTGCCACATACACATAAAATCAAATGGCAGTGCACGTGCAGGGATGCATGAATCACAAAACTAAGTATTATAGTCTATCTTTTTTAAGATTTTATTTTAAAGAGAATAAAATCAAACAAAATGAAACAGAATAAAGTCAATCAAAACAATGAAAGTGAGACAGGACTTCAAAGCAAGATAATAGTAAATCAATAGCGGCTACCATAATGCCTCTTGTTATCTTCAAAATAGCTGCACAACCATCAACATAGTATCAAACAAGTCAAAACAGAATCAAACCAATCAAAACAAAACAATGAAAGCAATACAGGACTTCAAAACAAGATAATAGGAAATCAACAATGGCTACCATAAAATATTTTGTTAACTTCAAAATAGCTGTCCATACCATCAGACATAATAAAATTAAATAAATCAAAACAGAATAAAACCAATCAAAACAATGAAAGAGACACAGGACTTCAAAACAAAATAAGAAATTAACAATGGCTACCATAATATATTTTGTTATCATCAAAATAGCTACCCATAACATCAGGCACAATAAAATCAAATAAAACAAAACAGAATAAAACTGAACCAAACCAAAACAATAAAAACTATACAGGACTTCAAAACAAGGTATTAGGAAATTAACTACGGCTATCATCTTCCCTTTTGAGATGCTTCTTCCCTTTCATTTTCACTATATCTACTGTACATTTTGGATACCACTAACTCTTTCCATTTTTTATACTAGGGACATGATGTTCACCCATGTGGGTCTGAACCATTTCATCCATGATCTCAAGTTGCATCCATTTACCTACAAGAATCTTGAGATTATCTCTTTATAGCTGAGTAACTTTCCATTGTACAAAAATACCTTATCTTTCTTATCCATTCTGTGGTTAATAGGTAGGTTGTCCATGGTTTTTTTTTTTTTTTGGTCCCCATCACATGAAGCATTGTCTTCTCTACTCTGACCTTCAGTCCATGAATTTCCTTTTGAGTCAAATGTGTTTCTTGCATACAACATATTGATGGATCCTGTCTTTTGATCCACTCTGCCCATGTTTATTTTTATTGGTGAATTGAGGTTATCTACATTAATGGTGATGATTGACATGCACTGACTCATTTCTGCCATGCTATCCTCCTGCTCTTGGTTCCATACTTTCACCTCTCTTCAAGTGCCAGGCCTGCTTAGTGATCCCTTCTGCTACTGTTTCTGGAACTATGATCATCTTTATCTTTCTTTAGAATATCCTACAGCACTCTTCTAGGTTTGGCTTGGTAGTCGTGAATTCCTTCAGTTGTTCTTTATCATGAAAGCATCTTATTTCTCCATTATTTTTTTCAGATCTTATAATTTTAATGATACAATTTATATCTTTTTTTAATTTTTAATTTTTTAAAATTTTATTTTACAGAGAATAAAACAAAAGAGGACAGAATAAAGCAGATCAGAACAGAACAATGCAAGCAACACAGCACTTCACAAGACAACTGGATATCAACAGTAGCTACCATAATGTCTCTTTCTTTGAAATAGTTGAGCATAGCTTCACACACAATATCAAACGTAACAAAATAGAACAAAACCATTCAAGAGAATGAAACTATTACAAGACATTCTGAACCAAATAACAGAAGAGCAATTTCTCCATTATTTTTGAAAGGTAGTTTTGTTGGAGACATCAATCTGGGTTGGAATTTGTTTTCTTTCAGGACTTGAAACACTTCACTCCAAGCTCTCCTTGACTTAACAGTTTGTGTTGAGAAGTCTGCTGTGACTGTGATGGGTTTCCCTTTATACAGGATATTACTTTTTCTCTAACAGCCTTTAATATTCTGTTCTTGTGTTGAATTTCTGGGATCTGATTATTATATGTCTGGGAGTAGATTTATTTTGGTTATGGCTAGATGGATTTCTAAATGCCTCACATTCTTGGGAAGTTTTCTGCTATTATTTCTGTAAATAGTCTTTTTATATCATTTGTGTCGACCCCTGCTTTTTTGCTGACACCTATCACTATTAAATTATTTTCTTTGTGCCATCTTGCAGCTGTTGAATTATTCACTGATTCTTTGTTATTTTTAAGAGATCTTGCCTTTCACAATCGCTAGCTGCAATCTTGTCTTCAAGGTCTGAAAGTCTATCTTCAGTTTCTTTCAGGTGGCTTTTGCCAGCTATCAATGGAGTTTTTAATTTCCAGGATATCTCTTTGAATCTGTTTCATGCATTGTAATTCTTTCCAATATTGCTCATTCAAGGCTTCCATCATGTTCCTATGCCCCTCTTTTTAATCTAAGTCTTCTTTAGATATGTTAAGCAATTCTTTCATTATGTTTGTCATTTCTTCTTTTATCTGAGATATTATTTCTGATCTGATTACTTTTACAGGCTCATGAAGTAGTTTCTTTATTTCAGTTGTTATTCTTTCCAAAATTTCAGGTGTGCAACTTCCAGTTTCTTCCATGTCTATGTCTCCTAGATTCGTTCTGTGTGAACTGGAGGTTTGAGATTGCCTTTTGCTCCTTCATCTTGCGATTACCCTAGGTTCCTCCAGATGAGCTGGTCGTGGGCTCCTAGGCATTACTCATGTTGGCTGTCCATTCATGGTGTAGGGAAATGGTCCAGGCACATTAGTTTCTCTTAACCTAGGTTCCCAGGGAGGTGGTGGGGTTGTTGGGCAAGTTTCTCCAGATATGTGTAGCTACAGTGAGACTCCCCTAATGGAAGCAGGAACAAGCTTGGCTGGTTGCTTGTCCCAGTCCATGCAGGTTACTGGTCCCTGATGGTGACTGATGGGCTCACAGGTGTGTGGCTGGCTGCTTCTCAAGTTAGCTATCTCTTTATGTGGATTTTGTTGCCAACAGCTTTTTAAGAACTGGTTAATACCAGTTGCCCCAGATCTTTCTCTAGGATGACAGAAGCAGTAAAAAAATGCAGTGATGGGATGCTAGGACAGATACAATGCTATTTTAAGTAAAATGAACAAAATAATTTTTGAAGCTCATCTTTCTTAATTACATACAGTACTTGGAAATGATCAAAACAGGAAAACTTCAGGGATCTATAGGAAATAACAAAAGATTGCTTAAATTCAGCAAGAGACTTAAATCTACAGATTCAAGAAGCTGAATGAACCCCAACTGGGAATCTAAAGAAATTAACATTAAGATAGATCATAAATCAACTTTTGAAAATGACAAAAAAAAATCTTGAGAATAGAAAGAAAATGATAAATTATGCATGAGAGTAACATCTCAGACCTTATCAAATTATGTCAACCTGGATTGTTATACCTAGTTAAAATACTTTTCAGGAATAAAGACGAAATCACATTGTCAGATAAAAATAAATTAAAAGAATTTGTCAACAGCAAGCATTCCTTAAAAGAACGGGTAAAAGAAGTTCTCTAAAGGTCAAAATGATGATAATAGAAGCAATCTTACAACACTGAAGGAAAAAAGAACAAAATAAGAATTTTGGTAAATAGAGATATAACTGAAATAATAGGTATTTTTCTTAAGAACACATTATATTCCTAGGTCACATGTTAGACAAAATTAAAAAGAAATAATATGGAATGTCTTTTCTAACCATAGTAGTATGAAACTGGAAATCTGTATCACGATGAAAATGGCAAATTCACAAATATGTGGAATCAAACAGACTCTTGGTCTATAAAGTTTGTCAAATAAAACAAGTAAAACACCAAACCAAACCAAAACAATTCCATCCTTTTGTTTTGAATGACCCCACTCCCATCCCAATTTGGTTTTATTCTTTAAAGCAAAAAAAAAAAAGAAAGAAAGAAAGAAAAAACAGGAGCCAGGGATTTAGCTCAGTGGCATAAGTACCTGCCTGGCAAAGTACAAGGTTGTGAGTTTGATCTCTGGTACCAAAAAAAAAAAAAACAAACAAAACAAAAAACAAACAAACAAAAAACTTACCATAATGGGATTCAGGAAAAGCAGGATTAAGAGACACTTGGAGTGATAAGTGATTACACTAAAAGAGAAGAATAACCTCTAGCTACGCATGGTACATACCTATAATTTCAATTACATGGAAGCTAAGGCAGGAAAATCCAGTCTAGCTGGAGCAACTTAGTGAGAACTCTACGCCCTCCAAAGTCTCACAACTAAACTTTATACACTGAGAAACAAACAAACAAACAAACAAACAAGAGTTCAATGTTATTAGAAGACAGAAAATAAAAAAATTAAGAAAATAGAGAGGAGAATTACAACAGAAAAGATGAAAGAATTGAGTGTTTTTTTAAAAGCTAAACGAAAGTGACAGATTTTTAGGTATACTAAGGAAAAAAAACAAATAATGAAAGAGGATATATCAGAGTTAATGTTATAGAAATACAAAGTCACAGCATTTACATGCCAACAAATTGAATAACCTAGAAAAAAAATGCATACATTTCTATAAACATACAATCTAAGACTGATTCAAGAGGAGGAAACATTTCAAAACTCATTTTACAATGCCCTGATACCAAGCTAGACAAAGATATCACAAGAACACAAAACTATACACAAGTATACCTGATAAGTGTATCTGCAACAAGTCTCAAAAAATTGTAATAAGCTGAATTCAACAAGACATTTAAAGGATCATACACTATGATCAAGTGGGATTTATCCCTTGAAAATGAGGATGACTGAATTTATTTCAATCAATAAATGTGATATATCACATTAATAGAACAGACACAAATCATTATTTCAACAGATGCAGAAAAAACATTTAACAAAATCTAACACCCTTTTATGATGAAAAATATTTCACAAATTAGTGATAGAAGAAATATATATTTTATAATAAAGGGCATATATGAGAAGCACACAGCTGATATTATATCACTGGTAAAATTTGAAGTTTATTCTAAATCAGGAACAAGAGAAAGATATCTTCTCTTGTCACTTTATTCAGCATGGTACTGAAAGTACCAGCCAGAGAAATTAGATAAGAAAAAGAAATAAAGGCCTCCAAATTGGAAATGAAAAAAAAAACAAAAACAAAACTGTCTCTGATTACAGATAATAAAATCTAATGTATCAAAAACAGTGAGGACTTCAGAAAAAAAACTAATAAATGAACTCAACAGATACATAAAGTACAAAGTCAAGGTACAAAAATAAATCATGTTTCTCTGGACTAACAATGAATTATCCAAAAAGGAATTAAGAGAATAATTCCCTTTGGGATAGCATCAAAATCAAAAACATCTCCAAAAATTTGGGAATAAATTTAACTAAAGGGGTGAAAGATTTTTTACCTTGAAACTATAGAATATAGATGAAAAATTAAAACAGACACACATAAATGAAGAGATATTCTGTGTTCACACACTGGAATAATTAATTTTTAAAAAAGGCTCATCCTACCCAAAGCAATCTTTGCATTCCACAGTATCCTGGAGATACCCTTTTTATTTCTATTTTCCATATTCCACATGTCTTTCTCTTGGTCTACTTCTTTACTATAAAGCTTATTTCATACATATTGTATGCTTAATTTCATAGGTTTTTCAAGAAATAATATGTAAGAAGTACATTTTCCTTGAGACTTTGAAATATGTGAAAACATACTTATTTTACTTTCATACTCAATAAATAATTTGGTTGGGAATAATCATCCAAATTTGAATATAATTTTCTTTCAAAAAGATTTCAAGGCATTATCCACCATCAGTTAGTCTCTAGCACTGCTTCAGAGAAATCTAAAATTATTCTGACTTCTGATCCTTCATTGATGATCATTTTAATCATGATGGTGTAGGTGTATTTTTATCACTGTACAAGGTATTTGGTACTTGTGAACAGTGTCAATCTGAAAACTGATTCTTCTGGAACTCAATTCAAAGAAGCACTTTCTACACTGCTACTTCAATTTTATTTGCTTCTCTCCACCTTCTTTCTTTTTGTTATTCTTAGATTCCAAATTTTATTTTCCAGTTCTATCTGAAGTTTTTCATGTCACCTTAAATTTTCAAATATTTTTTTTTGTCATTTTTCTAGTACGATACTCATTCTTCATCAAAGTCTATATCCTTCAAGTTGATTGCGTGTGTGTGTGTGTGTGTGTGTGTGCACGTGTGTGTGCTTTGGTATATATACCATCATTTGCCAAATAATGATGTTCTGATCAATGATAGACTGCATGTAGGGTATTTTATTTATTTATTTTTGGTACCAGTGATTGAACACATGATTTCGCACTTGCCAGCATGCACTTGTGTCACTGAGGTAAATTCCTAGCCCACGTAGCATAGTTTATACCATATAGCATAGGTGTGCAGTAGCTAGACTATCTAGGTTTATATTTAAGAATAAGTCTCACTTGTTTGCTCAATGATAAGATTGCCTAATGATGCATTTTTTTGGAATACATTCCTTTTGTTAATGACATATACTCATACTTCACATGAGACATTTATCTTAAAATCTGGTGATTCATGATTGTCTAAAAGCTGACTAGAAACCCTGAGCAAATGATATTTGAAACACTGGACTTCTCTGGCAATCCGGCTAGATAATGTTCTTGAAGAATTCCTGCAGTCAGATTATTAAAATCTCTTCTTAAACTAGTGAGATTTCCCAAAGAAGAATCTGCTAATCTGTTTGAGTGATAAATGTCCAGGAACCAAATAGATGAAGGGGACTGGAAAGTTGTCAGCATTCTGTACCTGACACTTAGCTTACTCTTTGTTTTCAGGTGTGCATATTGTGTTCCAAAGACTGTTTTCTTTTTTTTTTAAATCCTGTCTAGAATATAAAACCTTCAAGGAGTCCATTGGGGTGATGAAGGAAAGCCACTTGGCTTCAGTGAGTAGGTAAAGAGAATTGAGGATCTGGGTCCTTGAGACTAATCTTCCTGTTTTTAGCCTTACACTCAACTCCACTTAGAGAATATTATTATCATATAGTTAGGGGGTTTCAGACTGTATATGAGGTTACTTTTTAGCATCCCATACTATTAAAGGAGGGAGCTTTTCCAAGTATGCAGTCAGTTATCATTAACCCATTTTCTTTTCAGTTTTCAGAATTTTGCTATTGTCTCCTGTCCCATTTCTTTGACCTGTATGTTTATGTTTCAAAAAGTTTTTTCCCTACTGTCATTTTAGTGATTTTTCAGTATGAATCTAAAGGAAAGATATAAATTCAGTCAACTATCTTTTCTCTGAACCTATGTATACTCATAGGTAATATGACTCTTGTTTGTACTCTGAGAGTCTCTCTCCCTTCTATCTTATAATCTTGCCTTAATACCTAACATTTGCCTTCTTTACTTACTTAACTGAACATAATATAGAAAGGCTAAATTAAAATATATTCAAGTTTATCTTTTAATTTTTTTTGGTGACCTAAAATAAAATTAGTTTAGTATTAATAACTCTTAATCTTCCACTCAAAACTGTACCTTAAAAAGGTATACTTCAGTTGTGTGATACAAAGCATATGAAATTTTGTAGTTGATAAAGTACTTAAAATTTCACATTTTATTCCTAAAAACCTAATTGTAAGAGCCATTTTATATATAAAATATTTCACAAGGAAATTTTATTTCACTTTAAGTAATAAAGAAATTCTTGTGTTTATCTTGCTCAAACTGAGACCTGAAGAAAAAAGAAAAGACTTGGGAAGCTGTACTTACAGTTTTAGAATTGTCACTGCTTTGCCTATGCTTCATAGTTATTTACATACTAGAAATCATTTTAAAGCTTGATACCATCTAAGACCTCTGATCTTCATGGGTATGATCTGATGATGCTCATCCCACAAGGAATCTGAGGTTCCTTTGGCTCATCTCACAAGGAATCTGAGGTTCAGAGAGGTTAACAGACTTATGGAAAGTTATATTCTACAAAAATGGTCAAATGGGGCCAGAAACCAAGTCTTAAATTAGACTCTATAAACCATGTGACACATCCTACTATAATAGGAAAACAACAACAAAGCAAATTATGGGCTGAGGAGTCAGAAAGAGGAATTCCTTCCTGCCTATGTCTCTGATCAGTGTTTATTCTTACTCATAAAAGCCCATTTTATAATTGATGCAGTAATTCTTATATAAAATAGAAATGCTATCTTAATTATAAGTATGATACATAAACACGATATTATACAGAATATTTAAGAAACACTTTTAAAAAATGAAAGAAGAAAAATATTGCTTACTTTTTTCCTGTAATGCCTGCAATTTATTTAGTTCTTCATTCTCTTCATCACTGTCTTCACTGCTTGTACTGCTGACATCCAAAACTATATCCCTTTTGGGGTCTACTCGGAGAAAATTGCGGCATTCAAAAGTCAGATGACCAGCTGAGTAAAACAAACAGAGACAGAAAAATGATAAAGCTATCGATACAGTGTGTATTTTTTACTTTGTTGTTTCATGGGAAATAACAAATATATTTTCAATAATACAAAAAACAACTTTTATTCAGTTGGTGACACTTTGGTTATTTTCCTGAATATAATAACACATTTTCTTTCTTCTTTGGAACTTCTAATTCAGTAGGCATTTTGAGGGGTATTTTTTTTTTACAGGTTTTAAAGTATTGAACTACTATACTTGTCTTTTCTAAAAATACAGTAATATATAAAAGTAAACAAGCCAAGTACAAAAAAATAATACTTTAGATTTTACTTTATTCCCTTCTCATATTTTTTCCTTCTCGGACTGACATGCAATTATACAGCTTTCATCTCATTAAAACTGCTATAGTAATATACAGGAATTAATATAACTGATATTATGATATGCTTTCCTAAAGGACATGTAAAATTTTAATTTGTCATCACTTTTCTAAAAAGTGTCCCTAGAAGAAAACTACAATAGTTGCCTACTTATTGCACATAACTTTTTAAAATGAAAATCTAATACCACAAACATAAGAAATAATATAATCGGTACCTATATCACCCAGATGTTGCCATTCTGTCACACTCATTTTAATTATTTTAAAGAAAGCACACACATGTAGGCTCATATACATACCCACAAAGTTGTAGAGCTTATATTACCTTTTGAAACTGCCTCAATTCCATTGTTTTTTGTTTTCTAAAGTCAGTATACTGACATTGGTGTCTAATATTCCCACATAAAATGTTGCATTATGCATTTTTAAAAAATAAGTGCAATTATACCTATCATTCTATAATTTGTTTCTGCCACTCAATATTTTAACTTATATTAACATAAGTAGGTGTAATTTTTCATTTTACCTAACAAATACTGTTCCACTGTATAAAAATCATATTCATTTATTTAACCTACTATTAACAGAACCTTAGGACTTAGGGTATATACATCATGTTTTCTCTAGGATATGAGCTTTTAAATTTTCTGGACCATGACTGATCTAGTTGAAGGGAATGAGTCAGTGGGGTCCCCTCTTCTTGGGTTCTCTCCCTCTCTGCCATGAGGTAAGCAACTCTCCTGCCTTAATACAGGTGCAAAACAATACAACCAGCTGACTAATGACTCAAACCTCTGAAACTGTGAGCTAAAATAAATTCTTCCTCCTTTAAGGTGATTTTGCCAGATATTTGGTCACAATAATAGGGAACTAATATGCCAGTTTTAAAATGAGCAAAGGAACTGAATAGACAGGAAAGAAATACAAATGGCCAATAAGTACAAGAACCTACAAGTCAACATTATTAGGGAAATGCAAATCAAATGAAATCTGTTAAGGTGATCTGAAATGTTCTCACTACCTATGACATCAAATGTGTTTTTTTCCATGCCAATAACCAGTTTTCCAACTCTATGGATACTACCTGGAATCCTACAATTATATTCATTTCTGATACCACCTGGAGTTGATATAGACCCCATCAGTTAAGGCTTCTGTCCCACAGACTTCCCCTACTTCAGCTACCATCCATACTTATGACTGGTCAGCTATCGTCAAGGTGTTCCCATAATCCCCTCCTCAGGTTTGATAACTTGCTAAAATAGCTCACAAAACTTGAGGAAAATAGCTTACCATTAACAGTTTGTTATAATGTAAAGAACTCTGAAGCAACTAAATGGAAGAGATGCCTTGAGCAAAGACGGGTGGCACGTTCAGGCTGTCTTTGGGTATGCTACACTCTTAGTACCTCAGTGTACTCACTAACCCAGAAACTGTTAATCCTTATAGTTCATGAGTTTTGCTTAGCTTTGTGGTACTGAGGACTGAACTCAAGGCCTTCATACTGAGCTATAAACTCATTCATTTCTCATTTTGAGATAAAGTCTTGCTAATGTGTCCAGCATGGCCTCGATTTTATGACCCTCCTACCTCAGGCTTCTGAGCTGCTAGAATTAAAGATGAGTACCACACAGCGGATGGTTTGGAGGTTTACATGGCGGTTTCATCACATGACTGAATAAATGGCTGACCAGCAGTGACTGAAATCAAATCAGACTGAGATAAAGACCATCTATTCCAATTTGTAGAGATATAACAGAGGATAAAAATGTATAACTACATTTTTCCATAAGAGACAAGTTAGAATGTGTAGTAATTTCACTAAAATAAGATCTGAATAATAAAGCAGAAAGAATTAAACTTAGAAAGGAGTTCAAAACTATTTACTGACTTACTTCTCAAATTTTTATTATTGTCAATACTTCCATTGTCATCTAAAATAAAATAGCAACAAAGACACTAGATTAAAAAATATTTTGTTTCAAGAAAATGAGTTTAATTGTTTTCCCAGAACTCTTGAATTAAAAGAATTCCAACTAGATAAAGTGAAGTTAGTTAGTAGACAGGGATATCCATTCCAGGTTTTGAGGGATTTTTTTGTTTGTTTGTTTATCTATAGGAGGTTGCTAGTTTTGAATAAAAAATTGAGACATGTACTGTCTCAAACAAAGCAAACAACTTCAAAAACATAAAATGTTTTTGTTTCACTCATTTCTTGCACACATGTCTGTTCTTTAGTTTTCACTTTTGTGAGGGATATGCACATTTATGAATCTACTTTTGCTAGGCAAGCTTCCCTAGAGCCAGGTTTGAGCTTTGCTTGGCTGCATGTTCTCTTGGCATGCTTCTACTGTGTCTTTCTGATGGAAATATATACTCTGAGTGCTCCTTTATCCTGTATTCTCACATAGAAAGCTTTTTGTTAAATCATCCTTTTTTGTTAAAAAAAAAATCTTTGATGAAGTGCAGTATTAGTAACAATACAGGCCTCCAAAGAATTAAAAAAAACAGCAAATGCTGCTGCAATAGCTATTGCTAAAGCTTTAGAAACTATTACATTTAACTGGAGAAATGATACTGGTTTACAGCATAAAATTACAAATACATACATAGTACTGCATATAATTACACAGGCTTAAGTTTACTCTTTCATCCTATTATATTAATTATAATTAAGATTAATAACTGCTTTTTGTCCATGAACAGAAATTCTAGGATCAAACAAACTTTGTCATGGTTTAGAGCAGCTAGATGTCACTCTGCAAAGCCTCATGTGCTGATAGGTGGGGCTTTGGGTAGGTGACTGGACCATTAGTGCATGATGCTCATCAGCGGACAGGTCCACTGACGAGTTTATAGCTAAAAAGCCTGTCTAGAGGAGGTGGCTCACTGGGTGACGTGGCATGGCCGAAGCATCTTATCTCCTTTCCACCTCCTTTGATCTCTGTCTCTGTTTCCTGACACCTTATGAGAAGCAATACCCTATTGCCATGCCATTCAGCCTTACAGACAGCTCTACAAACTGTAGGCCAAAATAAACTTCTTCTTTAGGGTTTTGGATATCAGGTATTGTGTCCTACTGACAAAGTCACTAAGATAAACTCTTATACAAAGGGATAAGTAAATTCAAGAAACATATAAAATATCTTCAAAAATAGTTTTGAATGCCTTGACCTCTTCATCTAGTATCCAGGAAAACCAGGAATAAAATACACATACACACACTCCATACACAGTTAAATATAATTTTTCCAATCTCTTATTTTCTACTACTATTTCTAATTCATTACATCTTTGCTAGTCATCAGATACACAGCTGCCAATAGATTTACCTAAAAGAAGAAAAATGAATATTTAATGTAATGGAGAATTTCTGAATCAGCTTATACTGTAGCTTAGGCCTAAATGACTACACATAGGGCCTCTGAAAACAGAATTATAAGGCATATTCTCAAAAAGCAATGTTTCTGGTAAGAGCAATGTACAAAAAGTTGGTTTTTTGTGTACTTACGGTAGCCACATTTTTTACAGCCTGCCCTGACATTGTCCTTGTTGCAACCTGAAATACAATTGAATAACATTTTAGGGAATACATATTTGTAAAAAGATAACTTCATTATGTGCAAAAGCTAAGAAAAATTTTTTCCAACTTTTTATTTTATTGGCATATTTTAGATAAATGATGATCACATTCATCACAGAGAATTTGTACCTCCTCGCTTCTTTTTTCCCATTTCCCTTCCCTCCCCTCCCTTTAACCTCTTTCCCTCATTTTCTAAAGCTTTATTTCTTTTTTTCCTTGTATTCTTTTTTCTTGTCCCTTTTCCTTTCCCCTTCCCCCTCCTTTGTTTCCCTTCCCATTTGAACATTTTAAGAAAATTATCTACAATTCAAGTAATGCAATTGATTGACTGAAAAATTAATTTACTGAAAGCTAGTTTACTCAAATTATTAGACACTTACTTTAAGAAATTTTTTTGTAATTCATAGAAATGAGGTATTATAGTCAAAAACATAAATATTTCAGGAATTCTACAACATTGAGGAAGAAATTTCAGGGTACTTTGTCCACCCCTCTAATGTATAATAATTATACATACACATGTATATGTAACATTTGATATATATACATATATATGTAAAAGTTAAATGCTTTTCTGCCTTCCATTAGAAGAAAAACAATTTCAACCTTTTTAAAGGAATTGATGAAATTCCAGAAGGCTCACTGTAATTGTTACACACTAAGAAATACCCAAATTCAACACTTGAATTTTGACAAGAAAAAAAATTTTTGTCTGAAATCTAATGAGTGTTTACGAAAATTTACAGTACCTTGGTGTATTCAGTAGTATGCAGGTAATTAGGAAAATACCAGAGACAAAATAAAACTGATTTTTCTATTTTACATAACTTTACCGTTTTGTCATTTTAAAGCTTATAATTTAGTAGCACTAAGTACTTCACAATGTCATATCATTATCCATTTCTAAGAGATTTTCATCATTTCAAAACACCAACTGTACCCATTAAATAAATGCATGTTCCCTCACCTGTAATCTTTAGTCTACTTTCTGTCTCTAAGGATTCGCCACAGATATGGAGAAATGATACAATGTTTGTCCTTTTGAGGATGGCTTATTTCCTTTAGTAGAAAATTTTCAAGTATCAACTATATTATAGCATGTATCAAAATTGCATTAAATGATACTCCATTATATGCATACATGGGTAAAACTTTAACTTTCAATAGTGGTTTCAATCAACCAGTGAAATATATAAAACATACAGGCACATATTCAAGACCACATCCGGTGCTACAATTTTTCACATTTCACATCAACATTCCCCTACTACCCCTTTATAACAATTCATAAACTACAGTACTTTTGAAGTCTACTTCTAAACATACTTCAGATCTTTTTAAAGGTCAAGTGCCATATTTACTACAGTATCTGTGTATTTTTTAACCAATTAATGTGTAAAAATGGGCTACTGTTTTTAATTAGGTTTCTTTCTTTCTCTTCTTTTTTTCATACCAGGAATCAATCTCACAACCTTGTGCTTGACAGGCAGGCACTGTGTCACTGAGCTATATCCCCAGACCAGGTTTTTATTTATTAAATGCATCAAAAATGAATTTTCTGAGTATTGTTTCCTCCACGAATCCTGTGATTTTTATGGCTAGTGTAAGAATGTATATGCTACTGTGGAATCAAATTGGATTAGTATAATCTGAGGCTCTTACATTATGAAAATACCTACATGTCTGAGAAAAAAACAGCTCAGAGACTGGGTAAATATTAAGTCTGTTTCCACTGAAACTATACATGCTAAACAAAACTCCTAAATGCACTAGTACCATTCCTCAGACTAAAAACGTAATGGAGAAATGTAAAATAATCTCATCTCAACATGTATTACAATTGAACTCATTAATAACAAAATACTGATAAAACTCAACACTCAAGTGTTTAAAGTTTTTAGAATGAACAAAACATGAAATGTTTCTAGGCCGGTCATTTTCTTTAACAAAGGTGAGACTTCTATATGAAAAGGAAATAAAAAATAAGAGTTTCACACACAATAACTCTCTATCAGCCAGAATTGGGTGAAATTAAGATTTCAGCTTCATCGTTAATTTTCATGACTGCCTGGTCAACTGAATGCTTCTATCTGTGACTCAGAATCCAAGACAAACAACTCTATAGATCTGAGACAAGTAACATAATGAAATGGGGGAATGCATTTTGCTTCTGGGATCCAGTTTCCAATAGCACTGATGTCACTTACAGCAGCAGTTCTGACCAAGTCTAGGCTCCTGCAGTATCTTGAATTAGTTCCCTTGATTTGTTTCTATTTTCTGAACATTCTTGTAAACCTTTCTTAGATTCAGTAAACTTCCTGTATCCTCTCTTCCTGCTTAAATTAACCAGTATTTTTCTGTTGTTTGGGACAAGAACACTGACTAATACAAGTGTACTTGTGATCTATGTCAAACTGAATAGGAAGGCTATACTGTGAGGTCCTTAATTTGCTAAATTTGCCAATTTAGGTTCCTATATGGTTTTGCTATGGCTGATGTCTAGATGACCACAAAAGCTTCATGTGGGCATAGGTGGGGCTTTTTCAGAATGGTTGGATCTACAGTGTGTGATTACTAATTCAGTCCAAAGACTGGTTTGGCACCTGTCCAAAGCCCAGTAGTCTAGATAGAATATAAAAGGGGCAGAAAGAAGCTACTAAGGTTACTTGAACTTAATCTTCACTACCTCGTTGTTTTGCTACCTCTGCCTGCTATAAACTGTTTCTCCTCTCTGATGCCTGTCTGCTATGCTGCCCTGCCTTGGAACCAGGCAGTTATGGACTGTAACCTCTATAAACTATGAGTCAGAATAAACCTTTCTTCCTTTAACTATGGGTGTCAGGTTTTCTGTCCCATAACAATAAACTAAGACATGGTTCTTCTGTTCATTTCTGAAGTTTGGCAAAGTTGTTCAAAGTAAAATGCCTGTGCCCCTGAAAGTTTTTCTTTGTAATCATTACCTGCAGCTTAAATACTATTAAAGAAAAACATTAAGTCTGACCGCAAGGGAAAAAAAAAGTCCGAATGGCAAATCTACCAAAAGAAAACTCAAAAGGCACTTGAATACTTATGAAAAAATATTTACAATTCACAGATCAACAAAACACTATTGTTTCCACTGGGTAAAACCCAGGAAATCACTAAGATCAATAATCGGCAGGAGAAAAAAACAGACCAAAGATCTGAATAGAAAGTTCATAGATAAGGGCCGGGAATTTAGCTCAGTGGCTTAAGCGCCTGCCTGGCAACTGCAAGTTTATGAGTTCAATCCCTGGAACAAAAAAAAAAAGAAAGTTCATAGATAAACAAACAAAAATGAAAGAAACATATGGAAAGATGCTCAGTTTTATTTACAGTAACTGAAATGCACATTAAAAACTATACTGGGAATTCCATTTTCACTTATCAGAGTAGCAAAGATTAAAAAGGTTGAAGACAATGTTGGGAAGCATACTCCTCCAACATTGCTAGTAGGAGTGTAAATTAGTATAGTACCATATCTGAAAGGCAAACTGACATAATCTATCAAAACTAAACGTACATGCTGCTTTATTCCAGCAACTCCACATCTGGAAATTAATTCTTCCAATTTACTTGCGTAAGTGTATACTACTTTATGTACAAAGCTACTCATGTCAGCACTACTTGTAATCATAAAATAGTGTAATTTAACTTTCAATATAGCACTGACAAAATAAATTATGGTACAAAAGTATGATGATAGGTTTTAATGATTTGTGACAATATCTAAGATGCATAATTAAAAAAGGAAAAAGCAAGATGTACAACAGTACTTAGGGTATACTGTCATTTGTATAAATTTATTTTAATTTCAATTACCCTCTTCTCTTTCTTAGTTCTAAGGTAATATATGTACTCTGGCACATAATGTACATATATGTGTCAAAATTCATCAAACTCTCCATCTTTTGTTTGTATACTTTTTAAACACATGTAAAGTAGCACAGAAAGATTACAAAACAGTAATGGTAGGGCAAAAGAGACAAAGAGAAGGATCAGAGAAGATCAGAAAGAAAGAACTAAAAGGGAATTAAAAAAAGTGACACCAAGGAGAACCCTTGACAATTGTCTCAGGGTGTAATTGTCCCATCGCATTTGACCAAAATTTAGTTCTCTGGAATTTTACACTATCTATGCTTTCAAAGTCAATAATTTAATCACTGGGAACATTAATGGGGATGCTAAGAATTATGCTTTAATTATGGTATATTTTGAATTTTAGCAATAATTGCCAAAGTTTTCTCTAAATTAAAATATTTTATATAATCATTTAAATTTAAAAGTAAGCAGCTTAAATAATCAATTTTTTCTGTATTAAGTAATTAGAAATTGCAGTCATCTTGCTCACAAGATGTGTGCTTTTCATTTTTGATTAGAATCAATTGGGATAGACTAGATTTCTTTTGTTTCATAACAAGTTTTAGATATGGTTATTCCATTATGGTTTTAGTTAATTTGGAGGTCCTTAAACAGAGCATCAATTTCTTGACTTTTTAAACCTTAAACTGTGGCCAGATCTTATACCATATATGTGTTAATGTCTGGATAATATGTATATATTCTATTAATGTTAAATACAAAGTAAAATTTCAAGTATTTGAAATTTCCTACAGGTTTGTATTAATAATTTATAGGTATACACCTTTCTTTAGAATCCTAAATATTGTACAAAGGCAAAGTAGAAAGAACAGAAGAAATCATTTTTTGTGTATTTAAAAAATAGGCCACATAAATTCCATGATGCAAATGTTCTGAAAAAGCAGATGTTTTAACATTTAGTTACAAATGTCTTCATAATCATTTTACACCCAAAAGTGAGATAAAAGTAAAATCATCAAAAGAGCTGTTCAAACTACTGCTATGAAAGAGCTAACAGTTAAGTAAATGTATAAGACTCTGTCTTCTGTTTGTCTCAAAAACTGTGAAGGGAAAAAATATATAGGTATTATCTGTTTAAGATAAGAAAAAGGTTTAACTTGTAATTTAATGAAGCAGGTAAGTCTGCTTACTTTAATATTACATTTTGCTCAGCAGCAATTTTAGTATAACTCTGCACTGGATTTTAGAGAATCCATAAAGATGAATAGAGTCAAATACTTGAGTAAAGGAAGCTATGCTACACTACATTATTTAGAACAATGTCCTCAAAATGGTCAACACATGAAATAATGTGCCTCATTCTGTAAAAGACACATAATTCTGTTAATAAGCATGAAAAAATGCCAAAAAAGACTTTTAGCTAAACTCCAGACATGGTGGAAGATGCCTGTAATCCCAGCTCTGAGGTCAAGGCAGAAGATTGTCATGAGTTAGAGGCCAGCCTGGGCTACAGAGTGAGACTCTGTCTCAAAAAACCCGAATCAAAACAAAACAAAACAACCACTTACAGCTAAAATATTGGGAGAGATAGGCATGGATAATGAAGGAAGAACAATATTAACATAGGCACATGGGCAGGAAAACACATGCGAGGTCAGAGAATTGTTGGTTAGTTCACAGTTTTGCATATGAGGATGCACCAGAAAGAACAAACAGAATAAGTGATTCAGTCATGCTCAAGAGTGGAGTATGTGTTTTATACCTGCAGAGATAGTTTTGGCTTTAAAACATATAGCAACTTAAGAAATCAACCTCTTCATCATGGACACAAGAAAACTGAATCTCAGAAAGGTTAAGTGGCTTGAAGAGGATTACAGAATTTACAGAAATGAGTTTAAAACTAACTTCCTGTCTCTCAAGAATGACAGGATCAGACAGATGATTTAGGAAAATTATTTCAGCAGCAGTGGGTAGCACAATCTAGAGGAAAAAAGAAATAACCTATACTTTAGGACTGAAAAGTAAAGGGATGTAGTATAACTTAGAATTCTTCTATTACTGCAGTGGTAATGTATATACAAATGTAAGTCACCTTTATATGACAAACAAATGATGTGACAAGTTCTTAACTGTATAAACTTCACTGAAGAAGATACACTGCTACTTGTGCCAGGCCAACTCTTCATAAAGAATAGAGGATTAATGACATGATTTCAATAAATGAGCTAATTTCAACAACTGTGAATGGAAAAGCAATTTTCCAAAGAAAGCATACCTCACTGAAAACTGTGTTTAAATGTCATTTCTCTGATAACAGCTAAGAGGCTAAGAGTTTTCTAAAAGTCTACAAAATGTCATTGTGTTATCTACATAATGATTTAAGCTAACACACAATGCTGTGGGAAAAAACTGAGACATGTGATCATAAAAGAGACAAGGCTAGTTTTTATGTGAGGTTTGGGGAAAGTGCCTCATTACTTTAGTCATACCTTGTAATAATCACTAGCAGAACTACCTCAAGAAATGCCAGGCTGAATCCATTATACCTAAAATAAAAGAGCATAACATAATGCTTGTCCTCCTTGATGATCACCTCAAAGA
Source organism: Hydrochoerus hydrochaeris (assembly GCA_004027455.1). Taxonomy (NCBI): domain Eukaryota; kingdom Metazoa; phylum Chordata; class Mammalia; order Rodentia; family Hydrochaeridae; genus Hydrochoerus; species Hydrochoerus hydrochaeris. Next base: position 106,733 of record PVLA01005094.1, on the reverse strand, counting down.
TTTCAGTGGTGCCTATTTTCCTTTAACACACTGTCTGGATCGATCATCTGAGAAATTATCTTAACATTTTCCATATCTATATTTCTAACTGTGCTTACACTGTTTTTTTTTTTTTTTGGTGGAGCCACCACATCTTATTATCTCTACTTTCAATAAGTTCGAACAGTTTATTTGTAACCTGCCATCCACTTAATGGCACAATTTAAGATTATTATACTTTGAGGAATTATTTTGAATTGAAAAAGGTTAACATATCAATAACACTGATCTAAGTGTAAGGGAATTTTAAACAGGACATTTAAAAACCACCTTTGTCCTGTTAAGCAGCACATTTTCTTTACTAGCCTACAAAATTTTATGAGGGAATAGACTATGTCACTGTGTCCTTCAGAATACCTATACCACATAGGTGCTCAAAAGCTGACCATGGTGACACATATCAATAATCCTAGTATTTTGGGAGACTGAGGGAGGAAGATCCCAAGTTCCAATCCTGCTAGGGAAACTTAGTGAGATCCTATCTTAAAAAAAAAAAGCAGCTGGGGATGCAGCTCAGTGTGAATGTCTTGATTTCTGTGCTTGCTTTAGCAGCACATATAAAATTGGAATGATACAGAGAAGAGTAGCATGACCCCTGCAAAAGGTTGACATGCAAAATCATGAAGTGTTCCATATTTTTAAAAATAACAAGGAATCAGGAAATAACAATTCAACAGCTGCAAGTTCATTACAAAGAAAAACAACCTAAGACTGATAGGTGTAAACAAAAAGGTCACAACACAAATGATACAAAAAGACTATTTAAAGAATAGCCAAAAACTTCCCAAACATGGGAAAGGAAACTGACATACATATAAATGAAGCATATAGAACTCCAATCAGCCATAAGCAAAATAAATCCAGACATATATAATAATCCAGACATATAATAATCAACATCCCAGAAATTCAACAAGGAACAGAATATTAAAAGCTGTTAGAGAAAAGAGACAGATTACCTATAAAGGAAAGCCCATCAGAATCACAGCAGACTTCTCAACATAAACAATGAAGTTAAGAAGAGCATGGAGTGAAGTGTTTCAAATACTGAAGGATAACCACTTCCAACCCAGATTGATGTACCCTACAAAACTGTCCTTTAAAATTGATGGAGAAATATGATACTTCCACAACAAGGAACAGCTGAACAACTTCATAACTACCAAACCAACCCTGCAAAGAATACTAAAAGATATTCTAGATAGACATAAAAATAACCACAACTCCAAGAACACCAACAGAAAAAAACCACTAAGCAAGGCAAACAATTAAACAGAGGGGGAAAGTAAAGAACCAACAGCAGAAAAATAACATAACAAAAATGAGTCAATATGTATCAGTTATAACCATTAATGTAAATGGCCTCGATTCACCAATTAAAAGAAACAGACTGGAAGAAGGGATCAAGAAACAACATTCAACCATACGCTGTATACAAGAAATCCATCTAGCTCAAAAGGAAATTCATAGAGTGAAAGTCAAAGAATGGAAAACAATACTTCAGGCAACAGGACCTTCCCTCCCCCCACAAAAAAAAGCTGAGGTAGTTATTCTGATTGCACACAATGTGAAATTCAAGAATGACCAGAAGAGATACAGAAGATCACTATATACTAGTTAGGGGAAAACTTCAAGAGGAAGAGATAACAATCCTAAATATATATGCACCAAATATGGGAGCACCTAGCTATGTAAAACAAATATTAATAGAAATGAAAAATCAAATAAGCAATAACACAATTATAACAGGAGACCTTAACATCCCATTGACACCAAAAGACAGATAAACTAGATAGAAAATCAGCAAAGAAATAACACAACTAAATCAAACGTGTGAACAAATGGACTTAGTAGACATGTATAGTGTTGCATCCAACAACAGAAAAACATTATTTTCAGCTTCACATGGGACATGCTCTAAAATGGACCATATACCAGCCCATAGAACATGCTTAAATAAATGCAAAAGAATTATCACATGCATATTATCTGATCATAGTGCCATGGAACTAGAAATTAATGACCAAAAAAACTTCGAAAATTTCATAAAAACATGGAAATTAAATAATACACTCCTGAACAATCAATGGATCACAGAGGAAATTAAAGAATAAATTAAACAATATCTACAAACAAATGAAATACAAACACAACTTACTGGAACCTGTGGGATGCCATGAAAGCAGTCTTCAGCGGAACATTCACTGCAGTGAAGTCCCACATCAGGAAAACAGAAAGAACACAAATAAACAACCTGATGTTACACCTCACACATCTATATTAAGAACAAGTCAAGCAAAGAAAGGAGGAAATTATAAAGATCAAAGCAGAAATCAATGCAAGAGAGACTAACAATACAAAGAATTAATGAATCAAAGAGTTGGTTCTTTAAAAGAATAAATAAAATTGATAAGCCCCTAGCCAACTTTATCTAAAAAAGAAAAAAAAAAAACTCAAAATCATGCAATAAGGAATGAAAAGGGCAAAATCACTACAGACCCTGTGGAAATACAAAAGATCATCAATACCTATTACAAAAATCTTTACTCTCATAGGTTTGAAAACACAGAAGAAATAGACAGATTCCTAAACATCTATGAATTACCAAGCTGGATCAAGAAGATATAAAACTGCTGAATAACCCAATTTCAATGAATGAAATTGAAAATATAATTAGAACCTTACCAACAAAGAAAAGCTCAGGTCCTGATGGATTCACTGCTGAATTCTACAAAAAATTCAGGGAAGACTTAATTCCAACACTCCTCAAACTCTTCAAAGAAATTGAAAGGGAAGCCCTAACTCATTCTCTGAAGCAAGTATTACCCTAACACCAAAACCAGAGAAAGACCCAACCAAAAAAGAGAACTACAGGCCAATCTCCCTAATGAACATCGATGCAAAAATCCTCAGTAAAATATTGGCAAACAGAACGCAGCAAGTCATCAAGAAGATTATATATCATGCCCAAGTGGGATTCATCCCAGGAATGCAGGGATAGTTCAACATATGCAAATCAATAAATGTAATACAACATATCAATATGAATCACATGATCAAAGATATGAATCACATAATCATTTCAACAGATGCAGAAAAAGCCTTTGATAAAGTCCAACACTCATTCATGATAAGATCCTTATGGAAAATTGGAATAGATGGGCTTTCCCTCTATCTGATAAAAGCCATCTATGACAAACCAACAGCCAGCATCATATTAAATACTCAAAAACTAAAGCTTTTACTCTAAAATCAGAAATAAGACAAGGATGTCCACTATCACCACTCCTATTCAATATAATGCTGGAATCATTAGCCACAGCAATTAGACAAGAGAGAGAAATAAAACAAGTAAGGAAAAGAAAAAGAAGTTACATTATCATTATTTGCAGATGTTACCATACTCTACATAGAAGACCCCAAAACTCCATTGAAAGACTTCTAAATGTAATAACCAAATTCAGTAACATAGCTGGATACAAAGTCAGCACTCCAAAATCAATAGCATTCCTCTACACAGACAACAAACTAAGAGAGAAACAAGAGAAACTACATCCTTCATAGTAACATCCAAAAAAAAAAAAAATGAAATACTTAGGAATCAATCTAACAAAGGAAGTAAAAGATCTATTCAGTTAAAATTACAACACTTTGAAAAAAGAAATCAAAGAGGATCTTAGAAAATGGAAAGACATTCCATGTTCATGGGTAGGGAGAACAAATGCTGTGGAAATGGCCATTCTCCCAAAATTGTTATGCAGACTTAATATAATTCCAATTTAAATACCATTAGCATACCTCACAGATCTAGAGAAATCATTCCTAAAATTTATCTGGAATCAGAACAGACCTAGAATAGCAAAGGCAATTCTGGGCAAGAAAGGCAAGGGAGGAGGCATCACAATCCCTGACTTGAAGTTATATTACAAAGCCTCTGTGATAAAATCAGCATGATACTGGCATAAAAACAGACCTGAAGATCAATGGAATAGATTAGAAGATATGACCACAACTACAAACACACTCAGCCACCTTATCTTCAACAAAGAGGCCAACCATGTTCACTGGAAGACAGATAGCCTCTTTAATAAGTGGTGCTGGAAAAACTGGCTCTCCATATGCTGACAACTAAAACTAGACCCATACCTATCACTAAGCACTAAACTAAATTCAAAATGTATCAAAGACCTAAATAGTAAAAAAAAAGTAAAAATCTGTAAATTGGTAAAAATCTTGGTGAACATAGGAGTAGGCAGAGTTCATGAACAAAAATCAAACTGCATGAGAAATACTTCCCAGAATCAACCACTGGGATCTCATCTTATTAAAAATTCTTTGCATGTCAAAAGAAATTTCCAATACAGTGAGAAGAAAACCCACAAATTGGGAAAAAAATCTTAAGTCAACTGCCCTTCAGACAAAGGATTTCTATCTAGAAGATATAAAGAATTAAAAAAAATCAGACCCCCAAATTCAAAGATGTAATCCAAAAATGGGCATCTGAGATGAATACACACTTGTCAGCTGAAGAAATACAAATGGCAAATAAGCAATAGAAAAATGTTCAGCATCATTGGCCATTTGAGAAATGAAAATTAAAACCACACTGAGATTCCATCTTACTCCAGAAAGAATAGCCAGGATCAAGAAAACTACCAATAACAAATGCTGGAGAGGCTGGGGAGAAAACGGAACTCTTCTGCACTGTTGGTGGGAGTGTAGACTGGTGCAACCACTGTGGAAATCAGTCTGGAGGTTCCTCTGGGCATATTTCCAAAAGAATTGAAAACATCATACCACAGTGATATATGTACACCCACATTTATAGTAGCACAATTTGTAATAGCCAAATCTTGGAAAAACCTATCAACTTGGAAAAGCCCATCAACTGCAGAACAGATTTAAAAAATGTGGCATTTTTATACAATGGAGTACTACCCAGCTATAAAGAAGGATCACACTGAGGCTTTTATAGGTAAATGGATGCAAACTTGAGACCACACTCATAAGTGAAATAAATCAAAGTCACATGTATAAATACTGTATTGTCTCCCTAGTATAAGAAACTAAAAAATAAATAAGATATAAAATCTTCAATAAATACTGTGAAAGGGTAAGAAACTGCTCAAAGGGTAAAAATAACTCAGGGAAAAAGAGAAAAGAAGGGAACAAAAAGATATAAATTTGTATATATACACTTACAATAGCTAAGATGATTGTACAACTAATTCTATTATTTTTTGGAACAAAACAGTTAACTTTCACAGGATTAGATCAATTCTGCATGTTTATATCTGGTAACTCTTTTAAAGATAACTATGCAAAATAACAACCTTAATTATGTTCCTACCACCTTGTCTTGAAAGCCTATATTTTTATTGTTTTGGGCTCTTTGCTACTGTTATTTGTCTCTATTGTTTTTTGTTTTTCTTGTATTTTGCTTGGTTTTGTTTCGTTTTTCCCCTCTAATACAGAAAGGATTGGTGTACATGTATAGGCTTACACATGTCTAGAACTTCTCCTAAAGGATTTTATTATGTGTAATGGTATAAACCACTACTTTTAAGAAAATGAGATATTATGGTAGCCATTGCTGACTTTCTATTGTCTTGTTTTGAAGTTCAATAAAGCTCCTATTCTTTGTTTTGATTGGTTTTAGTCTGTTTTCTATTATTTTGTTTCAATATGTGTGAAGGTATGGACAGCTATTTTGAAGAGAACAAGAGACATTATGGTAGCCATTGTTGATTTTCCTGTTGTCTGGCTTTGAAGGTCAATAATGCTTTTTTTTGTTTTGATTAGTTTTATACTGTTTTGTTTTGTTTGAACTCATTGTGTGAAGATATGGACAACTATTTCGGCAAAAACGGGAGACACTGTTGGTAGTCACAGCTAATTTCCTGTTATATTGTCTTGAAATTCTGTGTGCTTGCTTTGTTTCATTCTGATCTGCTTTGTTCTGTTTTGTTTTGTTTTATTCTCTTAAAAACAAAAGTCCTGATTTCAACCCCAGTATTGGGAAAAATGTTTGCTCCAGTAATAAAATAATGAGTGACAATGAGTAAACTTTGAGTGATCCCATGGCTTCAATCTCCTGAGTGAGGGGACCACTGTATGGGTCAACTTACTGGCCTATCAGGGTGCCAAGGCAATCTGTGTAGGCTTGTTTTTCTTTGCTGGCCCTTAGAGGTTGCTATTCAGCATGCTTCAGCCACAGGTCTTCCCTCTCCATGCTCTCCACCTAAGCAAAACAATTTATTCCTGATGGCCTCAGTTCCTACCTGTTGACACCTACAAGCTGAGGTAAAAATATACAGTGAATGTTTAAAGTTAAAAATTTTTACAGTTGAAGATATATTACCATTAGTCCTTTTCAAACTATTACCACTTGCTGTTAACACACTTATCCCATCATTCTCACCACTTTCTAAAGCAGTTCTGGAAGTCCTGTTTCGTGTCTTTAGGAGGTATGATTAAAAAAAAAATGGCAAACGTGGCTGCCAAGTGCCAACCAACAGAAAGGCAGGTACCTATTATGTTGAGTCTCCATCCACTTGATTCATTGGATCTGGGACTGTGTTACCTGTGGCTCTTTCCCAAAGTCAATACAACCACAAAAAATAAGTTTTGAATAGATTCAGGACTTCAAGGTGTCTACTATAGCACAACTAGGTAGAAAAATAGGATTTCAGAACTGCTTCAGAAAGTGGCATGCGTCTTTTAGTATATCTTTTTAAACATGTTTACATTCCCCATATTTTTTGATGATACCTCATAGTTTTCAGCTCTAACCTCTTTCTTAAGCTGAGAATGACTGCTTACTGTTAGATACTTCCATTCCCATTGTGACTAAACACAATACAAATTCCAAATTGAAGTCATCATTAACCCCTTACTCCTTATGAGGTAACTATCTTGTCAGTAACTGGCCTCACTCAATTTTCTAATGGTGAATTCTAGGAAAAATCTCATTCCCCCTTTTATCTTCCTCCTTTGAATCAATAGGCAATTCCTAGTGATTCTAATATAAAAAATGTGTCTCTGAGACATATGACATGTGGTGAATAGTGAACATTAACTACTGTTACTGTCTCTTTTTCACCAGTTGAAGGCCAAGTACCATCCACAACAAACATCTTTTCTTCTTCCTTTATACATCCAGTCACTCTAACTTCAATCTCCTCCTTCCTGCACTCCATCCTTCCCCACAGTAATTTAGGTCTTGTTCTAAATGCCACATCTTCTAGAAAGTCCTTCTGGCCCCTCTCTATATATTGCTATTATGTGTTTCCCAGGCCTTGTACTTCCCTTGCCATAGCTAGTCTCAGTTTCTATAAAAGTTTTTTCTCTTCACTGTTAATTCACAAATTCCTTGTGATGAACAACTGGCATCTACCTTGCTCATCACTGTACTCCCAGTGCCTACTTGGTGCATTGTCTGGCATGCAGTGAGCACTTCTTTATCACAAACATACATCTCATGTCTTACACGTCCAAATATGTTCCACTTCTAACTGCAGTTGATAGAAAAACAGTCTTCCTGTAACAGTTATCTGTAGAACAGGGTTCAAAAAAGGCTGCCACAGAACAAAGAACCTGGTTCAACACTTCTGGGAAGGACAGGTGTAGACAAAACTAGGAATTCTGAAACATACTTTTCAGAATCTTTTGTCTTTTTTTGTACCAGGAATCCAACTCAGGACCTTGCGCTTGCCAGGCAGGCACTTGTGCCGCTGAATTATCTCCCAGGCCCAGAATCTTTTTTATAATAAATTGCATTGTGAATCTCCAAATTGGGGAGTGGTATATTTCACAAAATACCTTCTACAACTACTGTTCTGTGCATCGCATCGTGGCAATAACGATTTAAGAAGGTTCCTTCATCTATCAGAATTTCCAGTAAGCTGGGAGTCGTGGACAGGCATATTTCTCGAGTATTTATTTTGAAGGGTAGGCCATTTTTAGGTTGAGTAACCTACAGACATAGAAACTGAGAGCTATAAGGAACATTACATATAGTTCAACAAAGCTCCTTTTACAGAGAAGGAAACTGAGGCACAGACAAGCAAAGGTGCCGGCCTAGAGCCAACCACATGGCAAGTGCAAGAGCCAGAAGTCAACCCCAGTGGCATGGTTGGTCCCTAAGACTTTCAGTACAAACAGTGCCTCTAAGTTTCCGGGTACTTCAAAAGTCCTCACCTCCAATTTTATTTTTAAGCTGTTATCTAAGTTAAGGTCGGTGTTTCTTGGCTGCTGGCTCCCTCAGGCCTACAGTTCTTGGCCTGCCACTCTCTCCCTCCTATTACATGCTTTCTCTGTAATCCTGTGCAGCTGGAATTTGACTGAGATGGAAGGAATAATTTCTTTCCTTCAGTCTTGCAGTGTATAAACCTTTTCATGTAAGCCAACCAAATCGGTTAATTTTAAGGCCTCCACCTTAATCCTCTTGGGCGCTACTTACTCCCAGCCCGATAGCGTCCTACGCTACCCTATCTGCTGGTTTCCTTGCTTAGACTCCGGGTCCCCTCAGTTAGTTTTCACCTGGGACTGCCATTGAGCCGATAAGAGGGATCGATGGAGCCTGCAGCTTTCGAAAACACGTTTGCTTCCGGCCGGCTGAGAAGGGAACGCACAGTCTCCGCCACCAGCGCCTCGGCAGCTTTCGCGACCTTAGAGGAAGGCCCGGTAAACATCTAGGGACAACGGAACCAAGTGTCCGTGGATGCAGTTTCCGAACGGGTCCTATTGTAGAATACACATGGTCTGAACTATATTGCCAGTTTTGGGGGGGGGTGATGTGTGTAAGACCTGCAGACACGCGAAGCAAACACCACTAAGACTCATGGATTGTACCTTCCTCTTAATATTGTTACAGATTAAATTTCAAGTTACATTAAGTTATAAGAACTTTATAATCTTTTCTCTTTCCCTGGAAGATACAGGAACCCCCGTTCCTGTAGCGGTGGGTTAGCGGTGTTCGGGTCCGGGAGCAAGATGGCGGCGCCCGTGAGTAGCTAGCTTTGGTACCGGGTAGTGTTTGGTGAGCCTGTCTTGAGCAAAATCCCCGTGAAGCTCTCCGCGACTGTCAGTTTAAAGAGTCGTGTTTTAATAAGTGGACAGCTTTAGTGACTGGTCGTCCTCTCGTTTTGGGGAATAAGAAGCAGAGTCCAGACCAGTGACCAGGATGAGCAACATCTACATCCAGGAGCCTCCCACCAATGGGAAGGTGAGAGCCTCACCTAGGGTACCTGGGTTCCCTAAGTGAGGGCTTCTCGATCGGGGGAGGGCGTGTGTTTAGGCATCTTAAGGTCGAAAAGAAAATATTGACCTTACCGGCCAGTGGACAGTGTTGAATCTAAAACACTGAAGTTGGCACTTCTCAGGATATACTTGGATAAGTCCTCAAGTGGAGATCTGTCCAACTAGCAGCTTCCCCCAAACCTATTTCCAGCCTTCATTAAACTCTTCTAGCGTCGCTGTTTTTCGTAGTGCAGTTTTGAGTATGCTTAATTTGGAGAGCATTCATTTTTCATCCTCTGTGCAATCACTGAATATCTGCCATTCACCGGGCATTGTACTAGGCGCTAGGATACAGTGATGGATAGTGAGATCTAGCTGTTATTCCGGAAGAGCTTCTAGTTTTGTTTGAGAGAAATACAGGTAAAGAAAAACCTTACGATATAGCTGATAGGTGTACTTTTGGAGAGTACAAAAGAGTGAGCAACTACGAATGTTGAGAAAAAAATTTTCTCTTTGAGTTGGCCCTAAAATGAAATGTCAGAGAAAGTGGGGGAACTGGCAATGTTACCGTATTAGAATGGAAGCTGACTGTAAGATGATTTGATGGCCAGTGTATGACATTTCCCATCTAAGATGTTTGAATATAGTCTGAAGCAAAAAAATCAATAGTGGAATAAGTGTCATCTGAATTCTTGAACTGAAACCTAGTTTGTATTATATATAAAATGTGCTGAGCAAGCACGATGGAAGGAGTAGTGAGACTCAAAGTATATAATCAGGCTGCTAGCTGCACTCAGTGCAGCTCAGTGGTAAGCATTTGAAAACACAGAGTCCTGTATTTAGTCCCAAGCATGCATATATTACATACATACACACACACACATAACTGTATGTACATATGTGTGTATATATATATATGTATACTTACAGTTAGGATAAATTACATTTATATAAAATACAAATTTGTTGTATGATTTTATCATAAATCTTTTGTATAATCTTTTATTTATTGAAGCAATTTGAAAGCAAAACAAAAATGTGCTAAATGTGCAAAAATATTTAGTGGATATTTTGGACAGAACAATTCTTTGGATTATTTGTTGTTTGAAACTTTTCCTAAGCATTGTAAATTAGCATCGTTGTCCTACCCTCCACTCCCACCAAACCATCCCACAAACTCAAAACATCTACTTCCTCATATTTCCAAGTGTTTTTTGAAGGTGGTGTGAATCCCAGATGGTAAACATTGGTTGAGACTGAAGAGATTGTTGATTCTACCAGGCAGGAACTTGCTGTTCCTCTTTCTAGTGTGCTGATTTTTTTTACTTGCTCAGATGTAAAGCAGACTTTCTTGCTATTTTCTGTGAAGTAACCTCAATCAAACCCTGCATCTTAGCATTTCCTAGGACTCTTAGTCTATTTAGTTTTTCTATAGTATCCATTAATTATTTATTTCTGTTTCTGTTCCTTTTACAGAATACAAGCATAAGAACAGAAACAAACACCTAGGAGAGTATTTGACACATAGTACAAAGAGTTCAAATACATACTGAAAGAAAGAATAGTGGGTGGATCAATTAGTACTGTATTTCTCTTAGCTTCTGTAAACTATTAAGCATCCGTGACTTTGAAGTTCTGCTGCTGCTGCTGCTGCTGGACAAGGGCAGATTTAATTGTCTCATGCTAGGGAATATGACCCCTCTTTTTCCTGAGTGAAGAATTGTCTATATAAAATATATAATATTATTACTACATGTAAGTAATAAAGCTTCCTTTTATTTTTTTGTTATAACTGTTTAAAAGATGAGGAAAAGGCAGGCTTTGGGTTGAATATGGCTGTTCTAGAGGATGATTTGAGATAGTCATATAGATGAAAAGCTTTAACAAAGATAAATTTCTGAATAGAAGGTCATTCATTCTTCATTTATTTATTGAGGACCTGGAGCACATGGAGGGACATACTGGAAGGAAAGCAGTACCTTTATTATAGAGTTAGTTGAGTGAAGTTATATTGAACAAATACCTATGCAAGTAAATGTAATTATAGATTGTGGTGAATATTTTCTTTTGAGCAGAAATGGGCTGAAAGAGAACATAAGGCATGTACCATGTTAAGTTTTTCTTCCAAAAGCAGTTTGGGACTTTTTTTTAGCATAAGGGTGATCGAAGACACTAAATCTTTAAAATTCTACACTATAGAGCATGACAAAGATTTTAGGTTGTAAGAAATGTAAAGCAGGTACAGTAATATGATGGCCCAATGATGTTTGTTTCACTGTCTAATAAGTATTCTAGGCAGACTATAATACAGATGTATTAGAAATAAATACGATAACATTCCTCCCTTTAAAAAGCATAGTATTGATATAGAAGAACTATTATTCCCAGACTGTTAGATATCAAATGTGCTATATTAATGGTCCTACCATATGGAGGAATGAAGTTCTGAAACAAAAAAAGAAGTTAGGAGAGTTTTATTGAAAATAAGGAGAGAAGAATAATGCCTGGATTTCCAGGAGGATTACAAATGGCCATGGAGGTCCTTTGTCATGGGTAATTCATATAGCGAAGGCATCACATGGGTACAACATGGATAAAATTACCATCACCCTATGGGATTACAAATATAGCTACTAAACAAGGCATGATATTGCACACTTGAAATTGCCAGCACTCTGAAGGCTGAGGCAAGAGGATCACTGTGAGTTGAAGGCTACCCCGGGCTACACAGAGACTCCAAAGCAAGACTGAATTGCATAGTGAGACCATGTCTCAAAACAACAACAACAACTACAGCAAAAGTATAGCTGCTTAGCTAATATTGATTCAATAGGGAAATGAGGCCATAGCAAGGCTACACAGAAAAAAGGCATTTGGGGAAGGGATGAGTCCAGATATTCTGATCACCCACCTGGGGGACTGATGCCTTGCTGGATTTATTGGATCTGATGGTGCTAATTATAGTATAATTTTAAGTTACTGTTTATCCTTAGGGAAGCATGTAGGTTGGGCCACTGCATCTTTATCTTGAGGTCTGGCCTTCTTCAGATGTCCCTTCAGCCACAACTCTGATGTCTGTTTTTGTGCTGACTTCCTTGAGAACCCAGCCCCTCTCTGACTGTATATTAATGTCTGTCTAATTAGACTGCCTATAAAATAGTGTCAACTTGGGAAGTAATTGACATGTGATACCAGTGGTTGAACACTGGATGCTGTTCATAAATATGCTGTTTTTTTGTAACTCTAGCACTTAAGGGTAAGACACAGAAATGTAGCACTTGATACAAATTTTCTTACGCATAACAGCTAATCCATTAAAGATGAAATTTCAACACATTCTGATCATTTAACCTAAGTTGTTAATACATTATTTTATCTGGAAGCTTTACAAAAAAAGAACCACCAAAGGCCTGGTGAAGTAAACATGATGAAGGAGCTATTACCTTTTTTTTAGTAATTCAGTAGTTCATCAATGAAAAGATTAAGAAACTCTGGTGTTCAAGGTGACCCAGCTATATATGCATTCTTTTTTCTAGGTTGCCTGTGACTGAGAGAGCAAGAGATAAACAAGAGAGAAGAAAGGAAAAGAAAATTGTAGGATGGACATGTTGTTAATCTACAATGCTCAAGAAAAGTTCAATAACTAGAATAATAATCAAATATCCCTGTGGTTAGATAGAGAAATTGAGTTACAGAGCTATCAGAGATCATGCCCAATCTGAAAAAGTAGAAGTATGAGTATTCGAAGTTGGAAAGCTTGATGTTGCAGGCTGAAGATTGAGGGATAACAGGCAATAGCTTGTTCTTTAGAATAGGGCCTGCTAAGTCAGTGGATATGTACCTCAGGAGATGTACAAAACCATTCCTGGGGCCAAGGGAAGAAATCCATACATATTTGTATTTATTTTCTCCTTCATTTTCTAAGTGTTGTTTTATATGTAAAAAGATCATGAATGTTTAGTCACTTGCTTGGTCAGTTTTTGCATCATGATGTAATTTTTTTGATGATTGAATGATGGATTTACAGACCATGGAACCATATCTCACCAATTCCACATGGAAGGAAAACCACAAGAAAATGGTAGAGCTGATGCATCAGTATGGGAAGTCTGCCAAAAAATTAGAAATTATTATGAAGATTGTTTGAAGTACAGATTTTATTTATAACTGCTAGTGGTAATCTGTCTTTATACACTTACCAATAAGTGTATAAACTCATTGTTTATACTTTTGATGGCTTTTCAAGACACTTAAATATATGGAACAAGAAGACAGACCTCTGTGATATGAAAGCAACTTTATAACAATACTGTAATATCTTACATGAAAGAAGCCAGACAAAGGGCACATACTGTGATCCCATTTATATGAAATGTCCAATTGACAAATTCATACTGACAAAAAATAGATTAGTGATTGCCAAGGTTAAGGGTAGGGGTAATAGGGAGTGATTGATAATAGCTGCGAAGTTTCTATTTAGGATGATGACATGTTCTAGAACTTGTGGCAACCGTTGCATACTCTGAAACTGGTAAAAAAAAAAAAAAACCCACTGAATTACTCATTTTAAAATGTTGAAATTTCTAATTGTGAATTGTATCTCAGTAATAATTGATGATTAATAATTTATAATATTTCAATAGAATTATTTTAAAGCAGTTAATATAATTTATAAAATTCTTTTTTTTAATCACTTTTATGCATACTATTAGAGTAATGTAGTACTGTATGTACTTAAGTCTACATGTTTTGGGCAAATGAGCTTCAAGTCTACTTTGTCTACCCCTCACCTCCTTTTTTACTATAAGTTTGCACACTTACAAAAAGTTTGGAGAGTGTGCTTTAGAGTTACAAAGAAAAGAAGATATGTCTAGATTCTCTTTAAAAACAGGGTTTCATTTTAAGTACACATTGTCTTTTTAGGTGAAATATATTTTTGAGATTGGGATGTACATCTGGCCTATTGGAAAATCAAAAGACACTGATTAGAGTTGTTCCAGATTCACTCTTAGATAAGGGTATTATCCAACCTCTCTTTATCTAAAATGTTTGCTTTCCAGGAGAATGTGAATCAGGTTACCTTGATTTTTCACCATCCAATATCAAATATTGTTTCATGCCAAGGCAATCTAGGGTCAGGGTTAGCCTTGCTCAGTTTGGCCAATACAAGGTTGCATTTGATTTATGTATTGTACACTATTCACATGAACTGTGACCTGAGCAATCCTGGGGATTTCTTAAATGGCAGGACCTTAGAGCTTGAAGGACTGTTTTACCATTATAGTACGGAAAATATAGCAGCAGTATAACGACATAGAAAAAACATATTCTTTGTAACCAGACAGCCTTTAGCTGAAATCATTCACTGTGAGACCTTGGATAAAGATATTTTATCTGGGAATCTCTGTTTCTTCATGAGGAAAATGGGAGTAATAATACATATTTTTTAGGTATTAAATAGGAAAAGATATGTAAAGTGTCTGGTAAAGAAGCTGTTATATGGGAGATGTTCAAGAAACATCCCCACACACACACTTTTTTTTTTTTTTTTTTGGTTTGATCAAGGACCTGTAATGGATTGAGAAAGTCATACATCCTTCTATTTCTGATTCATTTACATTGCCTTAAGGGTTAAAGAAATCATTAAAAAATCTACCACAATGTAGGTATTTTTCACTTCTCTCATTTGTAAATTAGGAATAGCATAATATTAAATGTTATGCTAGGGTAAAAGGACAATTTTAAATAAGTAATTGTAAAGTTACCTTACAGTATCATGTGATTGGTTCACTACTTTTTTAGTTTTTGAATTCGCTAAACCAAAGTGTTTAGCAAGTGTTGGAATGAGAAACTTAATTACAAGTTTGTATTACTGATTTTTACTTTGATTATTTGGTTTCTTCCTCCTCCTTACCCCACCAGAACCCCATTACTGGTGTTTAAATGAATGATCTTTTTCTGTGATTAAAATGGTATATATTACTTTTTTTCTAAATTCTAAACTTCTGAAAATGGCATGTTGAATGATCAACAGTGAGCTGTAGTAAATATTTGAGACTGTCGAGTAAGTACAGCCACAAAAATCAAAGTTTCAAATTATTTCTTCCAAAAGTGAAAAATAATTACTGCATGCTACCAGTTGACCAGAAGTTCCAGTAATTTTCAAGAAAAATGATATTGTAATATAATGATATATTATTTTCTTGCAGGTTTTATTGAAAACAACTGCTGGAGATATTGACATAGAGTTGTGGTCAAAAGAAGCTCCTAAAGCTTGCAGAAATTTCATCCAGCTGTGTTTGGAAGGTATTGTTTGTTCATTTGTTTGTTTGCTTGCTTGATTATGGTGCTGGGGATTGAATTTAGAGCATTATACATAACATGAAAGGGCTCTGCCACTGGTCTACATCACCAGCCCTTCTTAAATTTTATTCTGAGACTTGGTCTCGCTAAACTCGCTCAATTGCCTCTGCTGGTTACAAACTTAGAATCCTCCTACTTCAGCCATCTGAGTAATTGTGAATATAAGGATATACTGCAATACCTACCCTATATAATTTTAACAGAGAAATTTTTCTCAACAAATAATACTGTGATCAGTTTTGGTCTCCTTTGCTAGCTTCTTTCTTGCTTTCTTTAAATTTGGGTATTCCCTAAGGTTACTTCTCGCTCTGTATTACCTATACTTTTCTATTGTTACTTCCATCTAAATGACTATCATATTTAAAATTCCAGTCAGTTCTTTACTTCTTAACACTAATTTTTCTTATTGCTTAGTGAACTTTTCTATTGAAAATTTCTGTTGTTGGCTACTAACAAACCAGGATGAAACCAAGTTTACCAGTTTTTTTCCCCACACTGCATTGATTTTCACCTACATGACTATAATTGCCTCTTATCTGCACTTCTTATCTTTACCTTAATTTCTTTCCTTCTATCCATTTGATATTTGAGTCCTCAGGCAGCTTGGCTTCCTAGCTTTTCAACTTTATTTCTCATCTTACTGAGCATATACTACTTTCAGTTGATCATTACCTTCAGTTCCTGAGCATTTCCTTTGCACTTCCACTCCCACACATAACCTCAAACTCCTTCTCCTTTTTTTACTGGTATTTTTCTTTCCTTTTTTTATTTGCCCTACCCATGTTTTATTGTCTGTTAAAAATTCCAGTTTCTTAGCTGGCATGGTGGTGCACTCCTGTAGTCCTAGCAGTCAGAGGCTGAGATAAGAGGGTCACTATGAGTTTGAGACCAGCTCTGGCTGCATAGTGAGTTCAAGGCCAGCCTGAACTATATAACAAGACCTTGTCTCACAAAACCAAAAAAAAAAAAAGAAAAAAAATTCCAGTTTCCTCACAAAAATTTCCAGTTAATATTCACTGATGGTATTATCAATATCTCTAGATGTATTGTTAGATTTGAGTCATAAAGTGACAGTTTTTCAAAATTTTTCAAAAACAGGATTTTGCATGCATTTGGGTATTTTTGTTTGTTTCTGAAGTTCTTTTATGGGACTAGACATTTCAAACATTTTTAAAGCTTTTTGTTGGCTTCTCAAATGCATTCATATGGTTTTTAATAGCTCCAGTGAAAGCACAACATTGCCCTCTTTGGTTATACCTGATTTTTATAGACAGACAGCATTATTGAAGTATCAGAAAGCAGTGTTTTTGGATCATAAGCAAATCCAGTAATATAGTGTAGCCAGAGCTCTCCAAATAGATAAATAGACAGATAACTAGCAGGGAAGGATTTAAGGAAATAAATTCAGAGGGTAGGGAAGAAGACATCTGCAAAGAACATTATTAATTGCTATCACAGGCAGGAAGGAAATAAGAGTCAGACAGGTAGCTTAGTTAGAAAGGACTCAAATAACTGTCAACAAAGCTAAGAAACACAAGAGGCACTGAAAAGTCAGACTTGTTTCTGGTAAGAAGTTTTGAAGACTCAGAAGCTCAAATTTTATAGGAGGGGAGTAAAATTATAAAAACACTAGAAAGAATGAGTAGTAAATTGCAATCCATGATCAGGTGAATGGAAAAAACAGATATATCTGGATATAATATGACAAAGAAGAAAAAAATGAGGTTCTCGTGTTGGATGATGAAGAAATTCAATTGCAACAGCAAAAAATATTCTTCAATTTATAAGAATGCAAGGAGAAAGAAAAAATAGAATAGTAAAGCAATTCTCAAATTGAACAGGTATGAGATTGACTTATTATTGGAAAGGCTAACAAGAAAACTGAGAGGACTGACTCAAATGAAGATACTCCTAAATTAGTCAAGTTAAAGTTTTAAAGATACAATTCAAGGACTGAAGGTGTACTTAGTAGCAGAGCACTTGCCTAGGATTTGGGAGGCCCTGGATTCAATCCCTAGCACCACAAGGAAAACAAAAAGTATAATTCAGAGAACTCTATTTTAGTACTTTGATGTATAACAAATTCTAATGTTATTAGCTCTTGTAACACTCATATCCATGTAACAGTAACAAAGTATAGTTTTCATGGCTTAAAAGCAAATGAATAAAAGCATGGGAAGGTGGGAGCACAGCCACAGGTATGATGGTCAATTAAAATAATGTTCAATAATCTAAGAGGAGCTTCATAGCTTTTATAAAACCAAAGTAACCACAGTTATATTGACTTAATCTTGAATTTTAGGTCTTTGTAGTTAAGTGAACATTTAAAATAAGTGGAAAAATTTTTTAAATGACCAGATTAAAAAGTAGGTAAAAATTTATCATATAAGGGAAAGAAAAGGAAGCTTGTTACCTTTGATAATTTTATTAGTTCCTCGAAATTGTGAGGAAGGAATAAAATTGATTTATGCAAATAAACACTTCTTTACTACAATTTTACTTTGACATTTTCTTTTCATGGTTGGTTTATAATTAGTTATCTTTTATCCCCTACTTCCTTTCCAATAGTTTATTAATTCTGTAGGAAAAGTGATATACACACACAAACATTAGTATGCCACAGGTTAAAATAATTTTTATGAGACTAAAATATTTAACAAAATAGCAGAGAGGGTGAAGTAAATAGGTTAGACTGATCACAAAGTAAGCTTTAGATAAAAATTCGTGTATGTGCTGTTAAAGCAAGCACATAGATAATAACTATTAATGATAATGCATAAAATTAAATACAAAATCCTAGAAGAATCATGTATACCTGATTTTAAAATACAGATATAAAGTCTTATATGAGCTTGACCTAGAAATAAATAATCAAAATATGTCATAATTATACGTTGTATACCCAGAAATAAAAATGTAATAAAAAATACTAGAATCACAACTTTCAAATTAAACTTTGTTTTACATTTGAGATACATTTAAATTTTTTTTCAGTCATGGAAAACATTTAGAAGGATGATATGAATGTGCATAATGAAATAAAGATTCTGTCTTCAAAATACTCATATGAGGATGAAACATAAAGATTTAAGAGGAAAATAAACATTGCAAACAGCAAAATCTAATTGGCATATACCTAGTATGCTATGAAGATGTGTATAAATTGCTCAACAGTAGTTTTTAATAGATAAAAAAACAAGTAGAAATAGAAACTTGTGGAAATTGGAAATTCTAGCTATAATAAAATGCAAAATTATTGTGTAAAGATTTTGGAAAATTCATACTCATTTATGTATGTAATATTTAATAATTTTATGCATCTATTAATAATGACTTTATCCATTATGATTAAGAAAATTATAGGGAACACCTTAAAAAGACTGGCATCAAAAAAAGACTAAATGGAAAGTAAGGGGAAAGAATACAGTGCTATAAATTAAAAATTAGAAGCACAAGTAATAAAGACCTCATTCATAAAGACCTTCTGTCTCTCACATGTAATATATATCTGGGTGTGTTAGATCCAGCTTCCAAAACACTTTAACTTGGAACAATAGTCTCTTTCTCTTTCTCCAACTTGTCGTCTTCCAGTTATTTCTCCATGTTGGGAGTTTGAGTAACTTCTAGAAAAAGCTAACCTGATCATATTCGTTGATTGCAAACTGTGAATCTAAAGAAATAGTTTCATTTTTTGATATATACCAGGTAAATTTTTAATTCAGATTTGAATATATACTTGTAGAGGTTGAGTGAAAGTTTTAAAGTTTGATCTTACATTTGTGTTCAGTGTGCAAGTTTTTAAGTTATCTTACTTAATCTTTACCTAATTTTATGATCTTATTTAATCTTCAGAACAATACTATTAGTTGATTTATATTATTAGTTTTATAGTGAGAAAATTGGGGTTGTTTCTGTACAACTACCAAAAGACCAGACTACAACTCCTGAATGCTAAATACAGTGTTAGTCTGTGAAATGGTTACTTAGGATTTAGGAGAGATACTTCTAGATTTCTTGATGTATAGATTCTGTTTGTAACCACAGGGAATTTTTCTGACTTGAGGAGCTCTGTTGAATACACCCCAATAGTTTTTTACTGGAAGGAGGGATTTTTTTTTTCTTAAAAGAATCACCACATATTCCTTTCTACTTCTTTCAGTGTACTCTGTATGCCGTACAGTTTGTAAATTACAGATTACCTCTTTTGGGGAGTGCAAGGGGTAATTGGAACTTGAACGCAAGACCTCATTCTTGCCAAGCAGGTGCTGTGCCACTGAGCTAAATCCCAGGCCCTCCAGATGACGCTTTTAAAAATAAACATTTTATGCCTCATTGCCTCTCAAAACTTTGATTATGAGATACCCCATGCCAGTGTAATAGTTACTTTATGAATTATATCAGTAATTCTATGAGTACAATGCCTGTACTACAGTAGATACCTATGAATATTTGTCATTGAAAGAGGTTGTATTCAGTTGTAAGTAATACAAACTCAACTCAAGAAAATCTAAATAGTAAACATATCATCATATATGATAATAAATTTAGACTTGTCATTCTGAAGGTTAGAGAAAACATCAGAAAACTCTTCTGTTTCATAAATTGCAACTCCCAACATGTGATTGAGCCTTGACTACATTTGATACCTAGTTGGTTTCACTTCAACTTCTATTGCTGCTTGTTTTTATAATGATAGTTACAGCTTTTGCTTATTCAGCTCTTCTTTCAGGGCAAAGTATATACTCTATGTATAGTTTTCCCTGGTACTTACCTAACATAAGTACACAAGTAACTTCAGTGAGATAAAATAATTTCTTTCCTGTTACCTACAGGAATTTTCAAAAAACCAAGATGAACTTTATTTAACATAAACCTGTCATTTTAAAGTATACAATTTAGTGGTACATGTTTAGTGAACTCACTATGTTTCTTTTTTTTTTTTTTTTTTGATACCAGGGATCAAACTCACAACTTCACGCTTGCCAGGCAGGCATTTAAGCTGCTGAGCTAAATCCCCAGCTGAACTCACTATGTTTCAGTGAACATTTATGAACAAGTATTACCTGAGTTTTTAATTCTTTTGGATATGTATAGCTAGAAATGAAATTAATGGATTGTTTGATAATTCTGTATTTAACTTCGTACACCATTTTACAAACCCATCAGCCATATCTGATAGTTTGTTTCTCTATCCTCTCTCACCAACACTCGTTAAATTTTAAGATTTTTTAAAAATGCTAGCCATCTTTGTGGATATGAAGTAGTATCTCTTATGGGTTTGATTTGGATTTCTCTAATGATGTTGAACATCTTTTATTATGGATGTTGTTCATTATTTATTACTTCTTAATGTAAACACATTCAGTCAAATGCTAATTGATTCTCCCCTACCAGATTCTTTGCTTGTGCTTTGCCTTACTGAAATTAACTTCTTTCTCCTCTGGAATTTCCCTAATGAGTCTAGGTTCCAGACATTAAGTATTAAGTACTATAAGAGATCATATATGGTCTCTCCTGTAGCTTTGTGACTTTAAATTTTTAATATCTATATCTATATCTAATTTCTTTTACTTCACAGAAAGTTTTTTACTTGTTACATATTAGTTATACAGAATAATGAGATTTATTTTGGTATATTGGCACATACATACAACATATTTTGATTAATTTCATCCCATTTACCTACCTCTATAATCTCAGTCTTTAATTAGACCCAAGTGCTCATATAGATTATATTGTTTGACTTATACCTCAAGTTTCTTGAGGAGATTGCATTAATGCTGCTAGACTTATAAGTAATAAATAATTTTGATGTATTACAGGTTTATATATTGTTTGCATATTAATAAATCAATTTTCTATAGGGAGAAGAGAAAGAAGTAGGAAATAAGATGTTCTCTACCAGGTTTTCTCAGCCTCAGCATTATTGATGCTTAATTATTCTTTTACTATGGGAACTGTCCTTTGCTTTAAAGGGTGTTTTGCCGTCTTCTTGCTCTCTACCTACTAGATTCCAGTAGTATGCCCCAGTTGTGATAAACAAAAATATTTGGGAGAATACTAAAAATTTAACAAAACAAAAACAGCTATGAACATCATTTCTGTAGAAATATGTGCTAGTTGAAAAGTTTATATATCTGTATATCTATCTATCTATATATATATATATTTTTTTTTTTTTTTAAGGAATAGAGAAGGAAGGGTTTTGGTTGGGAAACCTATTTAATATTGTGGAAAATAAATTTTGTAACTCTATAGTTATATATTAAATCTGATAACTATGAGTAAATTTTATAAATTAATAAAATATTCTTTTTTTTTTTTAGCTTATTATGACAACACCATTTTTCATAGAGTTGTTCCTGGTTTTATAGTCCAAGGAGGAGATCCTACTGGCACTGGGACTGGTGGGGAATCTATATATGGAGCCCCGTTTAAGGTAAGACTAAATAATAATAGTTGCTGTTTGTTATTGTAAGTCAGCATGGGTTCCTTAATAGAAAATGACTGTCCACATGAGATGAAAAAAAAAAATTCGCATTACTATTCAAAACATACATACTTAGGATCATACAGATACAAGAGCAGTACCCTATCACGCATTCTAAATTGTTTTATCTCGAGCTTTTATGCTACATTAAATTCAAGTGGAAAAAAGTAGTAGTGATAAACATGTGATTCAGAAAAAAAGACCTCATAGCAAATTTCCTGTTACCTGACTGTATTCTATGCAGCTCTATGCACGTAAAACTTTTTTAGAACACTACATACGCTATTTTATTTTAAAACAATTAATTTAAACACTATTTGGAATCTGTCTCTTTGGTCTGTTGTAACCAAATATGTGTAATCACCAATAGGGTGGTTTCAGTGGAAATTTATTTCTGATGATTTCAGAGGCTGAAAAGTCTGAAAGTCAAGATGTCTGCCTTTCTGGTTCCTGTTGATGTCTCTTCCTGGTTTGCAAGTGGTTGTCTTCTTAAATGGACAATGCTTTTCACCAAAAAAAAGAAAAGAAAAAAATATATATTCTTAGTAAATAATTCTTAAGAAATCTGATCTCAATGGATTGTGATTCTGTATACTGTGTTAAAAATAATCTAAACTGGATAACTTGACAGAATCACTGTAATACCTGAAAATAATAAAACAAAAATCTCAAACTAGGAGAGAAGTGACATAAAGTGTCACTGCATATGTGACTTGATGTGAAGGGTTTTACAACTGAAGACATTCACTAAATAATTTTTTTATGCTTCAGGATGAATTTCACTCACGGTTGCGTTTTAATCGGAGAGGACTGGTTGCCATGGCAAATGGTGGTCCTCATGATAATGGCAGCCAGTTTTTCTTTACCCTTGGTCGAGCAGATGAACTTAACAATAAGCACACCATATTTGGAAAGGTTTGTATCCAGTCATCTTAAATCTGTGGTGTAGTTTTTAGTTTTGTGTTATTCTCTAGGCTTGTATGACATGTGTGGTCATTTAGGTAAGACCTGTCTTCATGAAAATATTCCCTATATTTACTTATTTTCAAAATGATGGAATATACTGCATTCTTGTTATAATGAATTAGGAAGGACCAATTAAATTATTGTGTTTCAAATTGATCATTTGTTATGACTACGTTTCCCCTCTTTAAAATTCTACTGTGTAATGGTATTAACTACTATGCCACTCAGCCAATGCTGTCTTTATCAGAAGCATTCTTAGGTAATGATGGTCACTAGCTTCAAGTTTGCTAATGATGAATTCTCTTAAATTTAAAGTGGAAGCTATGTTGACACTGAAAGTTTTTATTAGAAGTATTACTTTGAGTAGTACCTATTCAATGTTTTTCACATTTAATGGCCTGTAAGAGAATGTTCTTCTGATAGAGTTTTCAACAAGTCTTTTTGCAAAGGGGTTCTGAAGGTTTTCTTCTTTCACTTTTCTTCCTTTCCATAAATATATTTCTGTTAAGTTTTAATTCTTAGACTTATTAGACATCACTAGCTTATCAGCCCCCTCTGCTGGCTCAGTAAGAATTGTTTTTTCATAGGCACAACTGGATTTTGTGAAGATCAAAGGGGAGAAACAAACCTGGTACAACTGAAAAACTGATACTGTTTTGGTTTTTTTTTGGTATCAGGTATTGAACTCACGACCTCACACTTGCAATCAGGCGCTTATGCCGCTGAGCTAAATCCCTGGCCCCTAAAGGGAATGTAGGGATCAAACTGGCAAGTGGGAGGTCGCCGGGCGCCTAACCCGCTGAGCCAGACACTCGGTTGGTACTGTTTTTAAATATAGAGAAATGCTGAGTTAAATGAATTACTAGAACCATCAGATATAATATTGTTTCTTAATTCTTAACAATATGGAAATAGTATTAGCATATTTTTTTTAGCTACTCCC
This sequence comes from Hydrochoerus hydrochaeris, assembly GCA_004027455.1. Classification (NCBI taxonomy): domain Eukaryota; kingdom Metazoa; phylum Chordata; class Mammalia; order Rodentia; family Hydrochaeridae; genus Hydrochoerus; species Hydrochoerus hydrochaeris. The sequence goes on along the minus strand of PVLA01005094.1, from coordinate 82,692 downwards.
CACATAGGCTTTCTTATGACCATAGATTTTTTTCCTATTATTTTTTAATACTGAATATATAATAAATGATATTTAAGTCACCTTTATGTACCACTTTTTACATTTGATATCATATAACGTACGCATTAGAAATACTGGGTAGCTTAGTGTTTATAAGTTGGAAAAGCTACCACTCTTAGTTTTAGAACTTCCTTGAGCCTATTTTCTTATCTGACTTTTAGGGTATTTGTGTGAACTAAATAAGATAATGTCTGCAAAGCACTTACTGTGTTGTTATTTTTTTACTTATCCTATTTTACTCTTAAGTCTAAATTTGTTTATGATTTTTGAATGAAAATTTGTCATTCAGGTTATTTGGCATTCTATTTTTCTCTGTAGTAAAAATTACTAGTAAGTATATATTGAAAATTTCCCAAAAAGTTTATTGAGAAATCAAAACTGTCTCTGCTTTTCCCCCTTAAAATAGTTGTTGTTTTGTATTATAAGTATTTATATTCTTATGCAATAATATGAAATTTCCTTTAATCATTTAAAAAATATTTTGAAAGTCTTTTATTAATTGAAAGGATGAATATAAGAATTTATAATTATATTTTATATTTTTATTGATAGGTTACTGGGGATACAGTATATAATATGCTGCGACTAACAGAAGTAGACATTGATGATGAAGAAAGACCACGAAATCCACATAAAATCAAAAGTTGTGAGGTAGAAACATGATTATTATGAGATAGAGTTTAAATTGTCATTTAAGAGAAATCGATTATTCATATTTAAACTATTAGATAAATGTTACATTAATAATACCACTTATGTATTTAGGCACAAATCCTGATTAAGAACTTTTTAATTAAAAGTTTTGAACTTCAAAATGAAATTTTAGATGATAATCCAGTGATTGAAAAGCTCAATATATGATGAAAAGTTAAAGCAACTAAGTTTATTTAGTCCAAAGAAATGACTTTATAGGTAGTTTAAGAGGTATTCTTTATTGAGGAAGCAATCAAAACATTCTTTGGAGTCAAAATATCTCAGTTTGTATTATTTAAGGTTTCCTAACTATTTCTCCATTTTATAAAGTTGGGATAAATTATACTACCATTTGTGTAAGAGCACATAAGATTCTTAGGATGCCCCAAAGTAAATGAAAGCACTTTGTACAGTATTATGTGTCACTATGTTAAGAATATTTATGTGAGGGGAAAATACGAACACTTATGTCAGTGCAGTCAAATACTGGTTTTAGCTTTTATGAAATTTAAAACATGAAGTAATATTTTCAAGCTATTTCTTTTTGTAGGTCCTGTTTAACCCTTTTGATGACATCATTCCAAGGGAAATTAAAAAGCCCAAAAAAGAGAAGCCAGAAGAAGAAGTAAAGAAATTGAAACCCAAAGGCACAAAGTAATCATAGTATAAAGATTATTCTTCACTTGACAAATGACAATAGTTTCTTTTATTTTCTATTGAATAATTGTTTATTAGCAAGGGGAATGCCAGTTGAGTAATCAGAATATCGGAGATACTGGATTTTGAATGTGTAATTTTATAAAAAAATGAACATTTATATTTAAGTATGTTATATAACTCAAATTTAAGCTAAAAATGTGTCATCTCAGTTGTCCATATGAAATGTGTTAATATTTTATATCACTATACTGTTTATATAAACGTTGAAAAACTTGTTTTTTTGCTTATTTTTATATTAATTGAAAGAGGACAGTATATAGAATATTTTTAATATGTATACTGTGTGGTTTCATAATTTTTTAGCCTTTTCACTTTTTTCTTGGTGCTATGAAAAATATTCATATAAATATTTTTTAAAATAAAGCCGTTTTGTTCAGTATTCTTGATTATTTCTTCAAGATAGTTTTCAAAAAAGTAGGAATTTCTTTTTAAAATAACTTTCAACATTTTGTGGCAATATTCTTTACATTATTAATATAATATGTTTAACTAAAGTGGGTAGTGCAAAGTTAGATTTCAACCCCTTTACTGAATTGTAATATTCTTTTTAGGGATTTTATTGTACTAATAAATGTTAGATTCAGACATTTCTAAATGGAATCTTGGAAAATACAGTTAACAAGAAACAAAGTTTATTAATCTTTCCAAGTTTCAGTTGCCTTATGAAAATGGAGGTTTCAATAAGTACAACACCTCACCGGTATCTAGACTAAATCAAATGCCCTGTAGTGTAGGCGTTTAGTACAGATTAGCTCTTTCCCTTGTTGTTTTCAAAATAAACAAATTAAGTTGCTCTTATATACTGTCAAATATAGCCAGACACTTTAATGAGTGGTTGATGGTTTGTAGCAAAATACAGTAACTTCTTATATAGCTATATATTTGTTTTTTCTTTTATTATTTGATTCATTTATTTTTACTAACTTACCTGTGAAGGATAGGTTACTGTCACTTTATTCATTTATACCATTTCATAATTGTAATGCAAGATTAGAGAAGATAAACTTATTTCCCCCTCCCCAGATTTTTTTATTATCTGGTCTGATGGTTTTATATTTTTTATTTTAAAATAATAAGATATATTTGACAAACACTAGATATTGCTCCCCATTTGTAGTGCTCTTGGGGTTGTATATTTATTAGTTTTTCAGAAATCTCCATTTTGTTACCAGTTTTGATAAATATCAAAAGGTTAATTATTTTTGTCATGCTTGACTCAGTGCATTTAATGGTAATACTCAGGATGGATTGTGATCACATTTCAGTGGTAATTTGAGGCTTTAAAACCTTTACTAAAAATTATAGATCTTTACTTCCGCTGAAAACTAATGTTTTTTATTTAATCAGAATGTATTTTTGTAAATTCTATTTTGTGCTTTGAAAATAAGATATTTGAGTTTTGCTTAACCCAAATTTTGAAATTTTATTTTTCTGTTTTTCTTTTTTACCTTTCCTTTGTTCTTTTGTCCCCTTCTGTCTTTTAACCAGAAATTTTAGTTTACTTTCGTTTGGAGAAGAAGCTGAAGAAGAAGAAGAAGAAGTAAATCGAGTCAGTCAGGTAATCTCTAACTTGCTTTTTTTTTTTGAATTATAAAACATTAAAATATACTTCTTGTTCATTTTATATCTCCTGTTCCTGATATAGCGGAATAGCACATTTTGTATGATACACACTCAGAAAGTGTACATTTAATTTTGCTTCATAAAGTGATTTGAGATCAATAATATACCTTCTAAAATTAAAATTAATGTACCTTCTTAAAATTATTGAATTATTTATTTTTTCATATGGGCATTTGTTGTGTTTTGTTTTGTTTATTAACACAAGCTGTTGCTATGTAGTTCAGGCTGGACTTGAATTTACTCTATAACCAAACTGGCCTTGAACTTGCAGCGATCCTCCTGCTTCAGCCTTCTGACTGTTGAGATTATAGTAATGTGCCACCATACTTGACAGATCTTTGCATTTTTTTCTGCCAGTTAAAACTAGACTTAACGATTTTTTGAATGGTTCTACTTTATGATTCAGATTTTAGTTGATATTTGTTTTATTCAGTTTGCTGGATGATTATTATTACTGTTATTATAATAAGCAATCACAGACCACAGCTTTTAGATTCATTTTACTGTTATTAATGTATAGTGTGTTTGTTTAACTTTTTGTTGTTTTGCTTGTAAATAAATTCAGGTATAGACAGGCTATAATTTGCTCAGAATAACATACCTTTGTAAATAGCCACAGCTGGGACTTGAGCCCATGTCTAACTATAAACCCTTGACTTTGGGTATTACACTGCCTCCTGCATTTTACTCTACCACTCCTTCCCGTAGGCCTTTATGTGGCCTTCCTCAGTTTCATTTTCATTATAAAACTCATTGCTGAGGCTTTGTTGGGAGCAAATTCTGGTATTTGTTGTCCAAAACCAAAATCTTCAGGAATTTTTACTCCCCAAAGTTTTGCTGTGCCTTCCTTGCTTGAAAATAAGTGAGTACCGAGAATCTAAAAGATTAAGTTCAAAAAATTTATCTTATTAATTAAAACTTAATAACCTGTCCCTCCATTTCTTGCTTAACACAGTCACCTACTACTTTTTAACCAGTATGCATAATATCATTGATTTAAAAGCACTTTATAGCCGGGCGTGGTGGTGCACTCCTGTAATCCCAGCACTTGTGAGGCTGAGGCAGGCGGATCATGGCAAGTTCGAGATCAACCTGGGCTGCAAAGTGAGCCCAAGGACAGCCTAAACCTCATAGCAAGACCCGTCTCAAAAAAGACACCCCCCCAAAAAAACCCATTAAAAAATAAAAGCACTTTATTGTTACCGTTAGCTTTCCTCCTTTATCCACGTGCTGCCCTCATTATTGAGCATGGTTTGGGGAAGCTAATATTGAGCACATAGTAAGTGCTCTACGTATACTCATTGTGTTAAAAGTGAATTAACATGGGCATATAAGAAGTAACTTGGTCATAATTTTTCTTACTCTTTATAGTATCCTTGAGTGATCTCTTTGATATTATGGGATCAGTTACTGCCTGCTTATAAATCAACATTACAAACTCTAGGAGCTAAGGCTAAAATTTTCTTCTGGATTCTTAGTTTTTATAAGAGCATGTTGGTAATACAGAATAGAGATGTTCATTTTGGGGAATTGGTACAATGCATATAATATAATCTTGGTCATTTTCAATCCCTTTATCCACTGTCCTTTTCTTTCTTCACTCTCCTTGATCCTCTTCCCCATTTTCAGCAGTCTACCTGGTAGCTTTCTATCATCTCTCCATTGTTTTATTTATTTATTTATTACATTTCAGATTTCTTATAGAAAAAGAAAAAGGCAATATTTAACTCTGACTTATTTTACTTAACATGAGAGTCTTCTAGTTCCATCCATTTGCTTGAAAATGACATGAGATATTTCTCTACTAGATCTCAAAACTAAATTTATTTTTACATGAAAACCTTACCCTATTCCTTATAAACATCACAGCTCTGACACCTTGGACTCATCTTTCTCAGATAATGTATCTGTCTTTCTTTTTCACGATTCAAATTTGTACATCATCAAGATGGAAGCTTCACTATATGTCATGATTCTGCAAGTATATTTGTGAATGGGCAAACCACAAATGTTAGATTAGGGAATTAGCAGTGTTTTATTGATGTCGTTTCCTTGCATTCCTGGGCCTTCCGGTCCATTTTCTCTCCTTCCTTTGCCTTTCCCTCTCCTTCTCCCTCTCCATTTTTCCCTCTGTCTGTCTGTCTGTCTCGTCTGTCTCTTCTGTCTCTTTCTTTTTCTCCGTCTCTCTCATTACTTTTTTTTCTCTATGATTTAGCTCCTGACTACCTCTGCCTCTCTCCTTCACTGAGCTCCCACCCAGGCTGAGCTAGATACTTCTTTTTGTGATAATCTATGCCATCAAAACAGTTATCATACTGCATTATAATGCTTTATTTTCTCATCTTCTAACTGTGCTAAATATTTTATGTAATGTAATTCCTACAAGATTCATGCTATACAGATGTCATTCCTGTTTCATGCATTGAAAAAGTCAGTGTTCAGAGAGGTTAAATCAGTTAAGAATGTGTACATAAGTAATAAAGTTGAAACTTTGGACTTAGGTTTTTAGTCATTAAGTCTAGAATATAATGAAGAATGCTGCAGATATTGTCTTCCTCAAGCCCAAGCCATCTCAAAGGCTGCTTAGAAATTTCATTGGTAACAGAGAATTTCAGTAGCAATGCTCAGTGCAATTAGTCTACTGCCCACTCCTAACCTTCTAGGAGTTTGGGTAGTAGATTTAATGGCTCTAAAAGCAGAGATGGAAGAAAGGAGTTGTCTTGTGAATATTTCTATTGAAATTAAAATTTTGATTTAAGTAACTTTTGTTCACAATTACTTTGCTTTAGACTTCACTAGGAAATCAGTTTGAGTTTTTTTCTGTTTGTAACAACAGAACGTATTAAATGCTCAAAACTTATCTTCTTTCTATTTTCAATTGTACAAAATAATATGCTTAAATTATATTGAATATTGTAACTTATACTCTAAAAGCAGTTTGTGTTTTTTGTAGAATTGCAGTGTGAAAGTATACTACTTAGACAGTGGCAGCTTATTCTTTACTTTGTCTGTTAAACCTGAGACATGTAAAATCTTTTTTCTCTGCCAAGAAAATAACTCACAGACCATTATCAAATGAGTATTATTATCTTAATATTGTAACATTGTATTTCTCTCACTTGACTCTTTTAAAGAGGAGTGCTATTTGATAAAATTACTGTCATAAATCCTTATGTCTAGCCCACTTAACTTTTTTTTTTCCTCTAGCTGCCTGCTGGATACCTTTGTGTGAATATCTCACTAGTTACCCAAGCCCAGGCCAAGGCTAACTATCTTTCTTTCCTATGTTTCAATTTGTAACTTTTCTTTCTATCCCTGGTATCAATATCTTACAAGTAACTTTAGGTTCAACTTCGATTTTTTATTTTTTTCTCTGCATTACCAGTTAGTTGCACTGTCCTAGCAAGTTTTCATTTAAAAAAACCTTAAATCTATTTTTTCCTTTTAATTTTCAACCACTTTTGTTCAGGCTTTCCTTATTTCTAGCCTGTGCTTGTCAGTAATCTACACAGTGGTCTCCCATCTCCCTTCTCTTCCTTTCCTGTCACTCATGGCCACCAGAGTAGCTTGCCTAATGCTCAAAATGTTACCACTACTCTCTATTGGGATATATATATATATATATATATATATGTATATGTATATCTTAATTCTAGCCTTTACTTTCATGACTCTTCTTCGCCAACTCTGTCCTTTTGTCTAATACTTCTTAAATACTTAAACTTCCCTGTTGATGAAATTATTTGTGGTGTTTTTTTTTTAATGAGGTTCTTAGACCCCATTAAAAATCTACTGAATCAGACTTCTAAGGAAGAAGTCTAAGAAACTGTATGTTTAATGAAATATACCTCGATTTCATATCTAGGAAAAACTTGGAAAACTGCATGATTTTCTGTTCTGTGTATGTGCTTTCTCTTTTCCCTTTTGCGTGCCTTTATGTTATTTTCTTGGCATGGAATGTCCCATCCCACCTGTTGATATCAAAGCCATATTTATTTTCAACATCCAAAAACCCATCTTTTCCAGTTTTTTTAATATTTCTTTTTTTAAACCTACATTTTCCTTTTTTTTTTTTCTTTAAATCGGTACTGGGGATCGAACTCATGACCACACACTTGCAAGACAAGCGCTTATGCCGCTGAGCAAAATCCCCAGCCCACATTTTCTTTTTTAAAACATCCTTTTTGCTTTATTATACAAGGAGCATATGACTATATTCGCAATCTATTCCAACAATATACTCTGTCCTCTCTGCCTTACTAATTCTGTAGCATCTGCAATTGCAGACTCCTTGAAAATAGATTTTTGTGTCATCTTTGAGTGACTATGTTAGCATAGAATTAGATTGGATTTGGAACCATACAAACGTATGCTGAAACTGTGCTTTCTACTGACACTTTATGACCTTGGGTAACTTAGTCTTTGTACCCCTCAGTTTTCCTTTTTGTAACATAGAAATGTTATGTATCAGTTAGGCTTGTGAGATAAACATATGGATAGTCCTTATTTTGGTCCATGTTGCAATCTTGAAAAATATTTTTGAAAAGTCAAGTGTCTTAAAATAGAACAATATTCTGTATAATTCATATTTTATTCTCAAAAGTGTAGAAAGATACCAAAACTGTTTGCAGTTATGATCATATTTATTAGAAGCTGCTACCCTTAAGCCTAAGCAATCTGGAAGACAGGTCAAAAAACCTCTGCAACAGCTCACCTTTTAAAGGTAGGAGACCAGATGCTTGGCACAAGTGGCCTAGTGTCCTATGTGCATATCTCAGATACATTTTACTTTTTTGGTAAAATGAAACCTTAGTATGAAAAAGGAAGGTTTGAGTGAATGTTAGAAAAATATGACCATTACAATTTAAACAATTCAGCCTTATTATTCTAAATGTGTGCTATAATTAAAACCAAAGCCAAGTGTGTATCCTTTGAAGACTAGAAACAATTTGACTTTTCAATGGTTGAATGAAATTATTTCAAAAGGGCTAAAAATTATTGTTTCATCATTCATTTGCAAGTTTCTTTTTTCAGTGATTCCATCATGTTAAGCTTTATTCCAGAACTTGTCTGACTGATCACACATTAATAAGTGGTAAACTTTGAATTGAGACTTGACTTTATGTGAAATCAGAAATAGGAGAGTCCCTTCTGGTTTGTGGATTAGCAGTGTGGGATTACAGACCCTCCTTCACCCGGCTCATTTATTCATGACATGGTGTCTCTCCCACATGGGTTAGCTTTCCTTCCTTATTTATTTTACTATCTTTCTATTACCTGATAAAATCTCCTTAGAATCATAGAATTTTATAGATTAAAGGAATCTACTCCAACTTCCTTTCTTTATAGATGAGGAAACTGAGAATCTGTTTAAGTGACTTGCCAGACTGATTTCATTTCCTTTTTGATAGGGTTGTATGATAGAGGTATGTCATAGTAATCATGTTGTGGGTTCAGAAAAGCATATTGTCAGATTTTCATTATATTCTTGTGGGAAACATGAAGAAATGTGATCTGGGATTAGATTTATAGCTAATTGAATAGTTCTACCCAACAAGGGCTTTTTTGTCAACATATGCCTGATTTTTTTTTAATAGTGAGTTGAAATGTAATAAGAGCACATGTAAATACTGCAGTTTAATTCAGTGCACTCAGCTGAATATATAGATAGCTTCAATTAATCTTAATTGCCTCATTAAGAATAAGTTTTCTAGAATAAAAGATTTAACATTCTCTGCATTATTTAGATCTCATTTGCATCATTTTGCTCAGTTCTGAATGAATTTAAGGAAGATTAACAGACTAGATGCATCCAGAGGAAAAGAGGATGGTAAAGAGGACAGGGCTGATTTCAAAAACTACCTCTCAAGCAAAAGCTTAAAGAATGAGTATATACTAGTAAAGTAAAAACCAAATGAAGCTATGATTTTTACAAGTATGTAAAGAATTCTTTTCTGAAAGATTCTTTTTTTCATACTGCTTTCTTAAATAATGGTCTCATCTATATGTCTATATTGGTTAACATTCATTTGTGAATCGTTATGTATAACTTACATATAAATACTAAAAAATATTTTCCAAGTAATAGCTTATAGATGAGTAGTTTTCATGAAGCAAATTAAATGGGAAGTCTGTTTAAAAGTATCTCAAGTAGGAAGATTTTAATGTAATAATCAAGTTGGTACAGAAATTCTCTCAGTATAAGTGAACATTTTTATTTAAAACTCAAGCTCCTAAAAGGGCTTTTTTCTCACTCAGAAAAGTTACACTGATAAATAGATTTACCACTTACGAATGGATAAGAATATTTTGCCCTATTCTAGTTTATCCTATGAAATTAAACTTTTCCCCAAAGTTGGAAGGTTGTGAGGAGTTTCTGGTAGGCTACCAGCACAGAATTGTCTGAAGTGTTAAGCAGTCTAATTTATAAAATCTTTCTGCTGCACTTTTTACTTATATTTCTAGTTGTTTCTGTTTAACAATTTAAAAAGACATTAGCACATTTGATTGGCTTTGTATAACTATTAAAATACTGCCGTTAATGTAGTACATTTAAGTAAAACAAAATTAGTATCGTACTTCTGGAGCTCAGAAATCTGAATTAGGTTTCACTGGACTAAATATCAAAGTTTTAACAGAGTTGCCTGCTTTCAAAAGGCTCTTGGGAGAATCCATTCCCTTCCCTTTTTCACCTTCTAGAGACTGGCTCTATTCCTTAACATGACCCATCCTCCATCACCAAAGCCAGTAGTAACTGGTAGTCTTTTATTGTCATCCTGAAACTGACTTTCTTAGCTTTTTCTTATAGGAACCCTTGTGAGTACATTGGACCTACACTGAAAATCCAGGATCATCTCCATCTCAAATTCCTTAATACATCTACAAAGTTCCTTTTTACATGTAGTATAACATATTCACAGGTTATAGGGACTAGGAAATCTTTGAAGGCCAGTATTTTGCTTTCCAATCGATATCAAAAGTAAACTCTATATAGTATGTCTAATAATAGGACTTTTTATAGTGCTTTTGTATTCTAGAAAGTAGAACTAGTGTTGATTATATGATTGGAAATTACATATAGATTTTTTCTCTAATTAAAAAATTTTCCAGTAATGGAAGCTATTTTAAGAAGAGAGAGAATGAATCAGCTCTTTTTAGGTGTGAGACATGGGTTCACCAGTTAGCAGGGATATCAAGGAGATTCCTACTTTGGTTAAGAAAATAAGTTGCTGCTAAATATCCCTTATTTTTAACCAAGGAGAGGAAAAAGAAACTTAGCTATCATTGTATTTATAGGAATTGTCCCATGTGATTATAGGAATTGGCAAGTCCAAATTATACAGACTAAGCCAGCAGGCTGAAGACACAAGGAATAGTTAATGAGTCTGAAATCTGCAGGTTGGAAACTCCAGTCAGATTTCTATGTTTCTGCCTTGAGGCAGAACTGCTACATCTTTGGGAATCCTCAGTCTTATAACACCTTCTGTTGATTGGATGAAGCTCACTCATATTATGGAGGTTAATCTCAAAGCCTGCTGATTTAACTGTGAAAACATTTTCATAGCCATGTCTAGATTGATGTTGACAACACAACTGGTCACCACGACCTAGATTAGTTTCCACATAAAGTAACCATTAAACGGAGTTAAAGGTTGAGCCCCAGACCTAGCTAGTTGTCTCGCCAGTGTTGCCCCCGTATCGACATGTACTTCTCTTCTTCCTTCCCTCCCTCCTTTCTCTCCTCTCCTTTCTTCCTTTCTTCTCTCCCTTCCTCCCTTTTTCCAATGCTTTACTTAGTTCCTGCAGTTTTGCTGCTTTGATCTAATGTGTGCAGTTTCAGTTAGTGATATAACTCTCTTACATCCCCTTTGATGTTCATTTTTAGATTTACTTGCAGACAAGTTTAAATTGGCTGTGGAGCTTCTTAACACTGAGTTCACTAAGTATATTTAGTGGGTTGTTTTTATTGTTGTTTTTGTTTTGTTTTTTCCTGCAGCTAAATCCTTTAACTAGTCAGGTTGTTTTATGTAATTTTTAAAACACTTAAAAATATATTTGTTTTTTCCTTTGAAGTTATTATTACCTGATGAAATAAATTAAGATCGTTAAAATAGGTCATTCAGATAAATAGGCATTGAAGACAGTGTTTAAATTCATTTTAACCCTCTTTGAGACTGTCACATTATTTCTTGGGTTCCCCAATTTACTTTCTCTGCCTGCAAGATGTAGTCTACTGTTATGGGAAGGGTGACCTAAAAATTGCTTTTGATCATATATTTGTGTGCTAATTCTGTTTTAAAAGTAATTAAAATTTGAAATAGTAATATTCAGCATGACAAGTTCCTCTTATCATCAGGTCTTATTTTAAATTAATGTAACAAATTATGCTCTTTCCTAGTTTAAAATAACTTTTGAAAGAAAAACAAACCTTTTAAAAATCTAGTTATTTCAAGTTGTCATAAAAAGTATATATAAATATATATCCTGTACAATATGATGTTTCAAAATATGTGTACACCATGGAATGGCTAAATTGAGCTTATTAGCATATGCATTACCTCATATATTATTTTTTGTGATGAGAACATTTAAAATCTACTCCCTTAAATAATTTTCTAGAATGCAATATAAGAACACAGCACCACCTCCATTGATCTTCATACATGCTAGGCAAGTGCTCTATCACTGAACAATGTCTCCAGTCCCAATACCCCATTTTTTTAAAAAAATCACAATTGAATTGACAATTCTGAACTAACATTCATGATTCAATGAAATAGTGTAGTTTCCTAATGGAGCAGAAATTTATTATTTATTTATTTAGTACTGGGAATCAAACTCACGACCTCGAACTTGCCAGGCTGATGCTTGTGCTACTGAGCTAAATCCCCAGCTTTGGAGCAGAAATTTAGAGACCCGAATTATAATTTGCTCTTGCTAGTTGTTAGTGTGACTTTCATTTTATAATGTGTGAGCTAAGAGATTGGGACCAAGGGTCAGAGACCAATTCTGGTTGTGATGTTTATGATTTTGACTCTCAAGAGTGTGTCAGGTGGAGAGAGTTAAAAGGTACTTTCTTAGAGTACATGATGATAACTTGATGTTCAGAGATCACAGGAGCAGAGCTTTAATGAAAGAAGAGATTAACAAATGATGTGCAGGTTTTATTCCAGTTTAGGTTATATTGTTTTCAGTAGACCCTCCCTCCTCCTTCATGTATCTTATTTAATTCTCTGTATGAAATAGTCATCTGCTATTTCCATTTTATAGGCAAGTCTTCTGAAGTCTAATGAGGTCATTCTTTTTCCACAAATGCCATACTTTAGTTTAAAAATTATAGAATTACAGAATGTTAGAGTTTGAAATTCATTTGGTCCAGCTACCCTTTTTCTTTTTATCCTGTATTTCTACTGAATCATCTTCTGTTTTTTAACTTTTCCCAAATTTTTCATAGTTTGACAAATGAATTATCCAGTACTTTTTTTGACATTTTGTCTTTTTATCAGTCCTTAGGTTTTAAGTAAGGTTATAAATTATATGTGTTAAATTGAATATCAGATTTTATGACTTTTTAAAGCCATAAATAATATTTTAGATTAACAAAGAAAAATTTTTGTTATATCTTATAAACTAGACTGTAAACACATTTGATTATTAGATATTTAAAATATGAAGAACTCCAGGATAATACAAAAAATTTTAAATCTTTTTTTCATACTTGGGATTGAACTACTAAAGGCTTAGATACTGAGCTACCTCCTTGCCTTTTTAAATTTAAATTTTATTTTGGGGGGCAGGGTCTTACTGAATTGCTAAATTGCCTCTACTGGGCTCAATGCTTCTGCTTCAGTTTCCCAGAATAATGAGATTACAGGTGTGTACCACCATGTTTGATCATCTGTTACTTTTCTCATGGAAGTAGATTTCCAAAGGGATACATCTGACTGTGAGTAATAAAACCTGTCAAATTAGAGAGTCTTTTGAGAAGTAACATTTGTGGGACTTAAGAGAAAGGGATGTTTTCATATCTCTGTATTTGATACTTTTTTGTTAACATATTTTGTAATGAAATTTCCCCTTCAGATAAACAGAAAGTATCATTTCTGTCAAATTTAGCCTCTTACTTTTTACTTTATGTGATTCATTATGGGGAGGAGAGTGAACAGTTTCCATTTCAGGACACAAGTATGAAGTCTCCTGTTCCACAGTAGAGAAATTTGTAAGATAAGGGATCCCAACTCTAAAATCAGGTCAGGGTTCTGGTCCATAGGGCCTGTGGCCAATGGAAATGGATACACTATTGGCAGACTTGGATTTAAATCCTAGATCCTCTCCCCTCTACTAGCTTTGTGACCTTTAGTGCTAAATCTCTCTAAACATGTTAATCAAGGTTAGAAGTGCCTCACCTCTTGCACCCTTTATTACATAGTGCCTGAGACAAAGGATATGCTTACTAAATTAGAACAATAGCATCAGTAGTAGTTATAGTTATGTTTTGTATAGTTACTGTTCCTATAATTGTATCTTTTTGGTTATTCCTACCAAAATGTAAACTTATCGGGAACATAAACTTTGAAATTAAGGGCCTAAATAAATATTTTATCTCTGATCAGTGCTCCCATGCTTGCAAAGCTCTTTTGCAAATCTGTTTCCATTTATTAAATAATACCTCATAGGTGCCCTCTTTTGGTTAGTTGGGTATATTTTTTAAAGTGGTTCTGTGCAGTATAGACAGCATATTGCAAAAATAATATTGTGCATCTATCTCAAATTACTGTTGCAATCTCTTCTAAGTTCTAATATATGTCATAAAATTAGTTTTTGTGGTTATATGTAAATCATGATAGATTTAGTGCTTAGAGTTGTTAATCAATAGACTTGATTTTATGGTGTATCACCTGTGAAAGAAACTAGTACTTTTAGGCAAAGAAAGGTAGAATTCTTATTTCTAAAATTTTAGTTTATATTGAACTTTTTAGGTATACATCTTTTGCTGGCCACATTTGTCAGCACTAGATTTCATGTCAATTTGTTAGTTTGCCCTTTTGGACTCATTATTTTATCCATTCTTTTCCAGAGTATGAAAGGAAAAAGCAAAAGCAGCCATGATCTGCTTAAGGATGACCCACACCTGAGTTCTGTTCCAGCTGTTGAAAGGTTAGTCTACAGTGGTGTGATGCAACATTCTTACTTTGAGGCTCTAGTCATTTTATTGCTTATTTTGTTAGCAAATAGTCAAATTTCATAGGTCTAGGTTTTAAAACTCAACCAAAGAATAATGCATTTTGATAGTGGAAGCAGAGAACTTCTAGCATGACAGAGAGAACAGTAAGCACTTTTAATCTTCTTGCTGTCTACCTTTGTTGAACTAATTACATTTGAAATTAATTGTTGCACAGAGATTGTAACTCAGTGCTATAGCCTTTGTTTGGTGTGCCTGAGGCCCTGGGTTCAATCCCTAGAACTGGGGGAAAGATTGTCCAACTTTTGAATTTTAGTGTACTCTTAATTTCAGAAACTGCTTTAGCAGTTTATGTTCATTTCAAGCTGCATTGCTGATTCTTTCCTTGAAACATTTTTGTCTCAGTTGGTGTCATGGGGATGCAAAATCAGAATTGAAGTTTGTTGTTAAGTAGTTACCACATTTTGGGCCAATCCAGTGAGTATAAGTTCTCACCTGCTTTTATAGATTAATAAAAATTGTTATTATTTTTGTTTCCTGTCTTTGAGAAGGGGAAGTCTTAGTGTTTAATATAATTGCACATAATATATTGAGCCAGTGTCTCAGAGGAGGATTCAAAAGAAGGAGTTTAGCTGATTGTCAAAAAGTCTACTGCAAAACAACTTTTTTCTTAATACCTTTAATATCCTTTTATTTAAAGGTTATTTCTTTACTGAAAATACTTGAAGCCAGACATTTATTCATAAAAAATGACCTTGTTGGTGATTGTTTGCTTAAAAATAATCCAGTAAATTCAGATTTCTGCTAATGCAGCATACCTCTTATTCTACTTATTAAAAAAATCATTCCATCTACTGTGTAATATTTTTTTGAGAGTCCTATGTTGAAATAAATTTTGAAACCTTAATCCCAGCAAACTATTTTAAGTTTTGAGATTATTAAATAATTTTGTTAGTTTCACTATGAAGCTAAAATTTATTTGTCTTATTTTTTGTAGTGAAAAAGGGGATGCAAGAGGACATTTAGATGATGTGAGTATTGATTTTAGTATAAATATAGCCTGAAAAATTTATAGACAGTTCAAATTTTTATAAAAAACAAATTATTTTTTCTTTAAAATGTAATTCAGTGGTAGAGCACTTGCATAGCACATACGAAACTCTGGGTTATATTCCCAATACTACAAATAATAATGATAATAATGTAACTTATATAACCCTATATTATACATGGAAAAAATTGAAAAATAAAAATCTTTTTCTTTTAATATTTGCCTACTTCCTTCCAAATGTGTGTGTATTTCCCTATAAAACTGGGATTTTTATGTATGAATTTTAGCCTGCTCTTTGTTTTTCAATGACATTAAATATTCTCATTCAAGACTATTATGATCTTTGTTATTTGTACTGGCTAACAAAACTAATAAGTAGAAGGAAGATTTTATTTTAATATGTAATTTTATTTTAATATGTAAGTGATAAAGTTTTTCAGATTATCCATATGCCACTTTTTGTAAAAGCATTGACCCATATATTGTATAATTCAATAGAAGACATATAATATTCCATGTGAACACAAATTTATCTCTTACCACAGTCAAAAGAAAGGGTTCTTGGACTATCTGTGTTAGAGAGATAATAAATATCTAACTTTGGTCAGGAAAACCTTCATGTCTTACAGGATGATTAGAAGTTAAGTGGGTCATAAAGCAAATGGTGATGGGTGGAGTCCTCTAGCTCAGAGAATTAAATATGAAAAGTAAAAAAGAGCAAAATAAAATATAATATAAATCAGGGAGTATGTGGATTGTTTTTTGCAAATAGGAAGGGGACCAAAAGATGAAGAGAGGACAGGGAAAGGGAACATTAAAAGAACTAGGTATATTATGTACACGTACCTCATCTTTCCATCAGGAATGTAATCATTATAAAATGTAATTAAACATGTACTAATAAAAACATAAACTAAAAAAGAGAGAGAGAGATTAGGCCTTATTAAAGAAATACAAGTTGAGATTTAAGCTTTGAAGGAGTCTGCTGTGTGAAAAGTGAGGAAGGGCTGGAAGTAAACAAAACAACACATGCTGAAGTCTGTGCATGTGCAGAACTGAAAGCACACAGATGTGCCCAGTGTAGCAAAGGAGGGAGAGTGAGATGAGTTAGGAGAGGTTAGGATGCAGATAGATATTAAAGAGCTTCATAGACTGTGGTGAGTTTGAGGAACAGTCGAAGGATATTTGTTAAGAAGAGTGCTATGGTCAACTTTGCATTTTGGGAAGATCACCATTGGTGCTATTACAATGACAAATTAGAAGAAACAGACCAGAGTCCTGGGGAGTAATTGGGAAGCTTTTTCAGGCAAGCTTGATGTAAGATCAAAGCTGTGAAATGAGAACAAGATCTAGGAAGTGACCTCTTCCATACCATGAAATGAGGGACAAGGTTTCTGGTTCAGGGATTTTGTTAGAAGTGTATAAAAGAAAGTAGATTTGAGGTGGGGAAGATGATCAGAAATAATGAAGTTATATTTTGTACATTTTGAGATCAAGATAAATTGGAGAAATCTGTATACAGTAATATGGGTCTGATAGGACCAAGATGTATGATGGGATATGAAAGATTCACTCCTAAGGTCATAGGTACAGTGCGGTCATCTAATGTAGTGTCTCGTCTCACCTCTGTTTTATGTTCCAAATGCTGGGCAAGAACCCACAGTGTTATTTCAGAGATTTTGGGTTCTTACCCAGGAAGATGTACTACATCCACAGACAAAATTGTATGACTAAGGTTGAGGGAATAACTCTGTTGGAGAGTACTTCCTAGCATGTGTGAAGCCCTGGATTCAATCTCCGGCACCAGACCCCTCCCAAATATTTACTATGATTTTTCAGGGAATTCATTTCAGCTTTCCTGAAGTCCCAGCATGTCAGGTCTATGTCAGTGGTTGTCAGCTCTCAGGGCTTAATAATTACTGATGCATATTGTTGGAAACATTCATGATTTCTATCCCAAGAAGTATTAGTTCAATAAGTCTGCAATAAAGTCTGATAATAAATCACTATGTGAACAATATGAGAATTAGACTTTGAAGACCACTGATCTAGAGGCTCATAAACCTGAAGTTAAGAACCGTGCAACTAACCAATCAGAATATCACAAGAGAAAAATGATCCAGTTGGGATCATTCTTTTCCTTGTCTTTATCTTCCTTCTTCATCACCTTCACTCCTCTATTAATAATGCTAGGAGCTACTCTAAAAGTTGAAGATACAGAATAAATAAAACATGCCAGAATTTTAGCTTTTATGAAGTGTTTTCCTTAATTGGATAGAAAAAGTAAACATATAAATAAGTGATTTAGAAAATAAACCAGGAAAGGGGAATAGGGAATACTGAAGATGAGAGGATAGTTCTACCATTATAATAGGGCGATCAGGAAAAGCACAGAGAGGGTAGCATTTAGGCAAATAGCTGAAAGAGTGGGAAGAGCATACAGTGCACATAATCTAGAATAAGAGTGTTTCAGACTGGAGAGAACAACTCCCAAGTTGATCATTGTTGCTGGGTTTGGGTCATAGGAGATTGTTTCAGGGAAAAAGTAAAGGACCTCAAGCGAGTGAGGATCAATTGCAGAAGAGGAATGATTGTCACGACTTAGAGGAATAAATTTCATCTTATGCATACTTCCACTGGGATTAACCCTCATTGAGGTTGCTATGCTGGCCAACTTCCTCCAAAACCACATTTGCCATTCAGGTAAAAATAGGAATGTAGGTAGACATGATGCCCTGGGTGATGGAGAGGAAGCAGTCTGTGATGCACAGGAGCTGTACATAGACTGAGCAAACAGCTCTCCTAGTGTATCCCATACTAATACAGTTGGTCTAGAGTAGACCCTGGGAATATTCCCACCCAGAGCAAATTCTTCAAGCCTTTGCTTTTCTGAAACAAAATAAACACCAAACATGGCATAGAACGCAATGAGGAAAGTCTGAGGTGGTTCTCTGAAAGTGAGTAGAAAAATTAAATGCCTGGCAGATACTGAGTTTTTGTTTTTTACAGGGTGCAGAAGATGAAGGTACAGAGCCTGATGAATACGTTGATGCTGCTGAACAGAACCCAGTGAGAGAAAGAATTGCAAAAAAATTAAAAAAGGATGCAGGTGGAAATGTGAACTCAGCTGGAGAGAGAGAAGCAGAGAATAAATCAGTCAGCCGCAGGTGAGTCAAGCGAGTCAATGCTTGTGCTTCTGGGTGTCACAGTTTTTGTCTTTACACTTCAGCTGAGGTTGAGTCCTCTGCTCATCTAATTTTTAAAAATTAACATTTTCATAGTGTTTGATAAATATAAGACTTGTGTAAACTGGCCTGTTTGTGAAATTGACCAGGTTTAAGTAGAGGTGTACTGTAGTGGTCCTAGGAGTTAATTCCAATTCAGGTCTCTCTCACCTGTTTTTAGAAAGGCTTTCTATATTTTTATATCTAGAGTAAGAATTATTTTATTTATATGCGGAAGGTTATGTTTGTTTAATATCAATGAGAACAGCACAGTAATTCCATGGAAAAAAGAGATACCCTCAAATAATTTAGGTGAGTAAAGTTTGTCAAAATGGGTAAAGAAAATGTGGGTCTGAAAATATTTTTATATGTCTTTTCATGTCTTATTTACCAAATATATACTCTTCTTAATCTCAGTGATAAAATGAAAGAAATTTCAGTAAATGACGAAAAGTTCACCATCTGTTGGTAAAAGTTAATTGGATTTTTTTTTGTCTAAACATTTTATTCTCTTGAAATTCAGTTCAAAAAAACCCTCTCCTTTGTGATTCTATTATTATAATTTTGCCTATACTTTTAAAATAATATTTCTTTTAAAGAATGATAGTATTTATTTTCCTTACATGGTTGGCATTCAGAATAAGTTATGTGTAACTACCTGTAAATAGCATTTTTTTCTATTATGTTTCTCAGCCTTGTCCAGAAAACATTAAAAAGCATTTCTGTGGCACAGGTTTCTCAATTTTTTTTCCTTTATATAATCAGAAATAAGAGTGATTTCTAAAAATTTCCACTGAAAGTAGAACTTTTTATATTTAGAAATGGTACTTAGAAATTATGGGGTTTTTTCAGTGACATTCATCTGACATTCAAATAATCACTGCTAAATAACTTAGATTAACTTTGGGCCTCTTCTGATTGAAGATTTTATGATCTTATACATGGAGTTAAAAGCCTTTCATTAGCTCTGTAACTTTTAGTTAATTCATGAATATGATCAAGAATGCAGTTTTTTTCTCTCAAAAGCATGCATTTTCTGATTTTTAAGAATTATGAATTTTTAAAAGATAGGTTTATAATACACTAATACTTTTTTTATTTTTAAAGAGGGTAAAATTCAACATAACAAAACAGATCTTAAGATAACAACGTAAGCTGGGGATTTAGCTCAGTGGCATGCTCAGTGGCCTGCAGGTCATGAGTTTGATCCCTGGTATGGCAAAAAAAAAAAAAAAAAAAAAGATAACAATGTAAGAGACATAGATTTCAAAGCAAGGCAACCAGAGATCTTCACTGTCTATCTTATTGTCTCTTCTTTTCTTCCAAATAGTTGTCCATATCTTCACATACAATGAATTCATACAAAACAACGTGGTATAGAACTGATCAGAACAGGATGATGAAGGCATTTTAAGTCTTCAGATCAGACAATAGGGAAGTCAGCAATGGTTTCCATAATGTCTCTTATTCTTTTCAAAATAGCTGTCCATACCTTCATGTATGTTGAAATTAAACAAAACAAAACAGACTAAAATCATTCTGAACGAAGAATAATAGTATTGATAGATTTCACATCATGACACTATGGAATCAGCACTGGGTACCTTAGTATCTCTTTTCCTTTAAAGTAGCTGTCCATTTCATCATACATTATGTTATCGATTCTCATAAACGTTTTAGAATTTCCACAGTTGCATGAGTCTCTACTTGTATACCTATGTTTTTGGTATTAGAGGGAAAAACAAAGCAAACCAAGACAAAACAAAACAAATTCCTAGAAAAACACGAAATGAAAAAAACATATAAACAACAATAGCAAAGAGCCCAGAACACTGACAATATAGGCCTTCAAAACAAGGTGGTATTAGCATAACTAGGGTTGCTTGCTATTTTATATAATGACCTTCAAGAGTTCCTCAGCTCACTATACAGTAACATGCACAATTGTTCTAATCCTATGAATGTTAACTATTTTGTTCCAAGAACTTATAGAGTTTGTAGTACAATCATCTTAGCTATCCTGGGTGTTTCTATAATTTTAGACATTTTTTCTTTCCCTTCCTTTTTCTTTTTCCTCATTTTCCCTGAGATATTATTTTCCCCCTTTAAGCAGATTGTTATCCTTTCACTGTAATTATTGAGTTTTTTGTATCTTACGTACTCTTACCATTTCTTACACTAGGGAGACTATATGGTATTTACACATATGTTTGATTTATTTCACTTGTAAGTATGGTCTCAAGTTGCATCCATTTACTTATAAATATCTCAGTGTGATCATTCTTTATAGCAGAGCAGTACTCCATTGCATAAAAATACTATATCTTTTTTATCTATTCCTCAGTTGATGGGCATTTAGGTTGTTTCCGAGATGTGACTATTACAAATTGTGCTGCTATAAACATGGGTGCACATGTATCACTGTGGTTTGATGTTTTCATTTTTTCTGGGAATATGCCCAGAAGTGGAATAGCTGGGTCAAATGGGACCTCCAATCCCAGCTTTTTGAGGAATCTCCAGACTGACCTCTATAATGGTTGCACCAGTCTACACTCCCACCAACAGTGCAGAAGAGTTCCTTTTTCCCCACAGCCTCTCTAGCATTTATTGTTGGTAGTTTTCTTTATCCTGTCCATTCTTTCTGGAGTGAGATGGAACCTCAGTGTTGTTTAATTTGCATTTCTCTAATGGCCAGTGATGCTGAACATTTTTTCATTTATTTATTTGCCATTTGTATTTCTTCATCTGAGAACTGTATTCATCTCAGATGCCCATTTTTGGAATGGGTCTTTGAATTTTGGGGATCTGATTTTTTAAAATTCTTTATATGTTCAGGACAGAAGTCCTTTGTCTGAGGGACTGTTCACTAAGATTTTTTTCCCAATTTGTGGGTTTTCTTTTGGCTATCCTGGAGATTTCTTTTGACATGCAAAAATTCTTCAGTAGGACACGATCCCAGTTATTGATTCTGTAAAGTATTTTGCGAATGGTTTGATTCTTGTTCATTAATTTTCTACCTACCCCTATGTCTTCAAGATTTCTACCTACTTTGTCTTCCAACAAATTTAATGTTTCTGTTTTAATATTTAGATCTTTTATCCATTTAGACTTTAGTTTAATACATGGTGATAGGCAAGGGTCTTGTTTTAGGTTTTGGCATATGGAGAGCCAATTTTTCCAACACTATTTATTGAAGAGACTTATCTTTCTTCCATTGGACATGTTTGGCCCCTTTATCAAAGATTAGGTGGCTAAGTGTGTTTATAGTTGTAGTTGTATCTTCTGATCTATTCCATTGATCTTCAGGTCTGTTTTTATTCCAGTTCCATGCTGATTTTATTATAGTAGTTTTGTAGTATAACTTCAAGTCAGGGATTGTGATGCCTCCTGCCTTGCCTTTGTTGCTTAGAATTGTCTTTGCTATTCTGGGTCTCTTCTGTTTCCAGATGAATTTTAGGAGTGATTTCTCTAGATCTGTGAGCTATGCTAGTGGTATTTTGATTGGGATTGCATTAAATCTGTTATAACAATTTTGGGAGAATGGCCATTTTCACAGTGTTTGTTCTTCCTATCCATGAACAAGGGATGTCTTTCCATTTTCTGAGGTCCTCTTTGATTTCTTTTTTCAGGGTATTATAATTTTCCCTGAATAGATCTTTTGCTTCTTTTGTTGGATTAATTCCTAAGTATTTCATTTTTTTTTTGGATGTAAAGGGTGTGGCTTGTCTTATTTCTCTCTCAGTGGTTTTGTTGTTAGTGTATAGGAATGCTATGATTTTTGAGTGTTGACTTTGTATCCAGCTACACTACTGAATTTAATTACTATACCTAGGAGTCTTTCACTGGAGTTTTGGGGGTCTTCTATGTAGAGTATCATGTCATCTGCAAAGAATCATAATTTGACTTCTTCTTTTCCTATCCTTACTCCTTTTATTTCTCTCTCTTGTCTAATTGGTCAGGTTAGTATTTCCAGCACTATATTGAATAAGAGTAGTAATAATGGACATCCTTGTCTTGTTCCTGATTTTAGTGTAAAGGCTTTCAGTTTTTGGACATTTAATATGATACTGGCTGTTGGTTTGTCATAGATGGCTTTTATCATATTGAGGTAAAGACCATCTGTTCCAATTTTCTGTAAGGTTTTTATCATGAATAAGTGTTGGACCTTATCAAAAGCTTTTTCTGCATCTATAGAAATGATCATGAGGTTCTTATTTTTGGCTCTATTGATATGGTGGATTATATTTATTGATTTGCGTATGTTGAACCATCCCTGCATTCCTGGGATGAATCCCACTTGGTCATGGTGTATAATCTTCTTTTGCTGCATTCTGTTTGCAAAAATTTTATTGAGAATTTTTGAATCTATGTTCATTCGGGAGATGGATCTGTAGTTCTCTTTTTTGGTTGGATCTCTCTCAGGTTTTGGTATTAGAATAATGTTTGCTTCCAGGAATGACTTAGGGGAGAATTGTTTCCCTTTCAAATTGAAGAGTTTGAATAGTGTCAGCATTAAATCTTCTTTGAATTTCTTGTAGAATTCCACAGTGAATCCATCTGGACCTGGGCTTTTCTTTGTTGGTAGGGATTTAATTACATTTTCAATTTCGTTGATTGAAATTGGGTTATTCAGCAGTTTTACATCTTCTTGACCCAGCTTTGGTAATTCATGTTTCTAGGAATCTGTCCATTTCTTCTGTATTATCAAGCCTACGAGAGTAGAGGCTTTCAAAATAGGTATTGATGATCTGTACTTCCACAGGGTCTGTAGTCTGATTTCATCCTTTTCATTTCTTATTGCATTAATTTGAGTTTTTTCTTTCCTTTTTTTAAATAAAGTTGGCTAGAGGCCTGTCAATTTTATTTATTCTTTCAAAGAACCAACTTTTTGATTCATTGATTCTTTATATTATATTCTTAGTCTCTATTGCATTGGTTTCTACTCTGAGCTTTATAATTTCCTTCCTTCTTTTGGCTTTGGGCTTGACTTGCTTTTCTTTTTCTAGATTTTTTTTTTTTTTTATCAGTACCGGGGATCAAACTCACGACCACCTGCTTACAAGGCAGGTGCTTATGCTGCTGAACTAAATCTCCAGTCCCCTTTTTCTAGATGTTTGAGGTGTAGCGTCAGGTGTTTATCTGTGTTTGTTCTGTTTTCTTGATCGGGGAGTTCACTGCAATGAATTTTCCTTTGAGGACTGCTTTCATTGCATCCCACAGGTTCCAGTACGTTGTATTTGTATTTTTGTTTGCCTATAAATATTGTTTAATTTCTTCTTTAATTTCTTGTGTGACCCACTGATTGTTCAGGAGTGTGTTATTCAATTTCCATGTGTTTGTGGGGTTTTTGTAGTTTCTTTTGTCATTAATTTCTAGTTTTATGGTGCTATGATCTGATAACATGCATGGGATAATTTCAATTCTTTTGCATTTACTCAAGCATATTGTGTGGGCTAGTATATGGTCTATTTTAGAGAACATTCCATGTGCTTCTGAGAAGAATGTATATTCTGATGTTGGGTGGAACATGGTATACATCTACTAAGTCCATTTGTTCACAGGTGTGATTTAGTTCTGTTACTTCTTTGCTGATTTTCTGTCTAGTTGATCTGTCTCTTTGTGTCAATGGGGTGTTAAGATCTCCTGGTATAATTGTGTTATTGTTTATTTGATTTTTCATTTCTGTTTGTTTTGTATAGCTGGGTGCTCCCAAATTTGGTGCATATATATTTAAGATTGTTATCTCTTCCTCTTGAGATTTTTCCCTAACTTGTATGTAGTGGCCTTCTTTATCTCTTTGGATCATTCTTGGTTTGAAGTTCACATTGTCTGCAAACAGATACCCCTGCTTTTTGGGGGGATCCTGCTACATGGAGAATTGTTTTCCATCCTTTGACTTTCAGTCTATGAGCTTCCTTTTGGGTTAGATGGGTTTCCTGTATACAGCATATGGTTGGATGTTGTTTCTTGATCCATTCTGCCAGTCCATTTCTTTTAACTGGCGAATTGAGGCCATTTACATTAATGGTTACAACTGATATATATTGGTTTACTTTTGACATGTTATCTTTCTGCTGCTGATTTTTTTTACCTTTTCACTCTGTTTAATTGCTTGCCTTGCTTAGTGGTTTTTTTCCTATGTCTGTCTAAAATGTCTTTCAGTATTCTTTGCAGGGTTAGTTTGGTGGTCATGAAGTTCCTCAGCTGTTCTTTGTCATGAAGTATCTTATTTCTCCATCCATTTTGAAGGACAGTTTTGCAGGGTATGTCAGTCTGGGTTGAAAGTCAATTTCCTTTAGGTGTGAAATACTTCACTCTATGCTCTTCTTGACTTCTTGTTTGTTTTGAGAAGTATGCTGTGATTCTGATAGGCTTTCCTTTATAGGTGATCTGTCCTCTTCTCTCTAGCAGCTTTTAATATTCTGTTCTTTGTTGGACTTCTGGAATGTTGATTAATATATGTCTGGGTGTAGTTTTATTTTGGCTATGGTTATTTTGAGTTCTATATGCTCTACTGATCTGTATGTCAGTTTCCATTCTCATATTTGGGAAATTTTCAGCTATTACTTCTATAAATAGCCTCTTGATAGCATTTGTGTTGTCACTTTCCTTTTCATTTATACCTATCAATCTTATGTTTTTGTTTTTGTTTTATTTTTTTGCATCATCTTGTAGTTGTTTGATTGTTATTTCCTGGTTCCTTGTAATTTTTAAAAGATCTTTCCTTTTTACTAGCTGCAATCTTGTCTTCAAGGTCTGAAATTCTATCTTCATTTTCATTGAGATGGTTTTGCCAACTTTCAATGGAATTTTTGATATCTTGTATATCTATTTGAATCTGCTTCATGCATTCTATTTCTTTCTTATATTCTTCATTCAGAGTTTCCATCTTTTTGCATTGTTCCTCAAATTTTTTAACTGTCTTCTTTAGATATGTTCAGCATTTCTTTCATTACATTTATCATTTCTTTTACCTAGGAGAGTATTTCTAATTTGTGTTCTTTTATAGCTTCCTGGAGTTGTTTCTTTACTTCAGTTGATATCATTTCAGGCATTTCAGGTGTATGGCTTATATTTTCTTCTGTGTCCATGTCTCCTAGGCTTGCTTGGGTTTGACGAAGTTTGAGGTTGCATTTTGCGCTTTCATTTTTGTCATTTTCCTGTATTTCTGGGTTTCAAGTGATGTTCCAAAGCTTCCCTCATTCACTGAGAATCACCTGGCCCACTTTTGGCTCTGGTGGCAGACAGCAGGCAATAATTAACTGCTTGGAGTTCAATGGGCGTGGGCCAATTAGGCCTGCAGGTATTCCCATGCCACCTCCTGTGATTTCAGAGGTTGGTTGTGGTCTTATCTCTCACTTGGGAGCAACGTTCCAAGGCTTTCCTGTGTGCTGAGTTTCAAACCACACATGCTCTGGGCCTGGGACTCAATTCAGGCCCCTGCCAGCCACTTGAAGTTCCATACACTAATACTTTTTATATTTCTGGTAGATTAGCTAAATAATGGTTTGCATTATATTTAAATTGTCATTAAGCTCTGAACTCTTGTCTCCTCGGCTTTAATACAATTTCAAATACTTAATGAACCCAGTAATTAACTGTCATAATTAAGCAAAGTTGAATTTTTTGTAAGAATTAAGGGGCTAGGGATTTAGCTCAGTGGCTTAAGCGCCTGCCTTGCAAGCACAAGGTTGTGAGTTCAATCCCTGGTACCAAAAAAAAAAAAAAAAAAAGTAAAACTTACTTGTAATGTACTTTTCATAAATGGCTTTAAAAAATTGATTACCTAATATAAACAATATTGACCAAATTGCATTTCCAAGTGTACTCATTCTTAAACTTTTATCTTTAAAAGATTCCCTTATTTGTAGTGACCTAAACAGCAAACATGACATTGATGGCTAAATGTAGGAATATGATCTTGATCAGGAGAATAAAAGGAAGCCACTGAAGAGATTATTATGTTTTGTTTTGTTGAATTTAAAAATGGAACGCATTAAATATTTGCATGTCATCCTTTTGCAGGGCCCATGTTAATCTTCTCTGTATCATTCCAGTTTTAGTGTATGTGATGCCAAAGTAAGCACCAGTGAAAAGTTTTTACAAGTGAATGATGAATTATTATTTAAAAAGTGTGGAGGAAAATTTGTTGGAGGGGTGTCTTGGACTGCTAAATAAAATGGATAAAATACCAGAGGCAAAGTGGCTTCAACAACATACTCACTTCACAGTTTTAGAAACTGAAGTCCAAAATAAGAATGCTAGTCAATTTAGTTCGTGGTGAGGACCTCTTTGTCACTTGCAGTTGGTGGAGAAAGCTTAGTGGTTTATCTTTTTTTGTGTTTTCCTATGAACACTGATCCTATCAAGGAGTCTGAACTTATCTCCCAAAAAACCACCTCCAAATACCATTATATTTAAAGTTTCAACAAAGCTTTGGGTTCAAATACTTGAGATCCATAATGAGGAGGAGATCAGCTGAGTACTGCTTGTACATCCTTATGAGAGATGGTGGTGACCAGAACCAGAACACTGGTTATTTTAAAGAATACTTCACACAAATGTGACACTTAAATAATTAGATTTTTTTTAAGTTTGAAATTTAGTTTTTCTTAAAATTTCTTACATAGAAACATGCCAGGTAATATCCATTTGTATTAGCAGTTTTCCCTTCTTATTTTACATAACTATAATTTGCACAATTAAATTCAGGTAGCCTTAACCTTCTGACTATTTTGTTTATTCACTGTAAAGGAAAAATCAATATTCAAGTGCTTTGTAAGCCTACCAAGAAAAGTAAAATAAATAAGAAAATTAAATCTTCAAAGGTAGTTTAAAAATTATTTAGGTAAGCATATGAGCATTTATTTTTTAGATAAAATAATTTGTAAAACAACCTTAGAAAATATGCAAAACATTTATTTATAATTGTCTCTGAATTCAGTCCGATTTTCTATATTCACATCTTACTTTTCCCTCCTTCATCTTATCTCTTCTACCTACAAAGGCAAACAAAAGAGAGATAAGGAGGTTGGGATAGAGGAGAAAGTACAGACTTTCAAAATAAAAATGCAGTTTTTCTCATTAGCCTAGAAATTTCCATGATTGTTTCATGACCACATATTTTGTAATTTGGAAAATTTCCAAAATCATTAGTACTTTTTATTAGTTATTCAGCTTCAATATATGTTAAGTCTCTGGAGTTAATTATGTGATTAAATGTACATACATACAAACACACATACACACATGCCTAAAAACAAGAAACTTCTAAGAATATTTAAAAATTATAATATGGTAGGAAGTATAATTATGGCTAAAGGAAACACATTCCTTAGTTTAAATTGAACTATAATGGGTGTAGTGAGATAGAGTATCAGTGTGAAATCATTATTTAAAAATCAGTAATCTTGATATATATATATATATATATATATATATATATATATATACTTTTCTTCTCGTTGTACTTCTAGTGCTTACTCTATTATACTTTGGTTGTTTTCCAATTTGAGCAGTAGGACCAGTGGCCAGGCTAGCCTACCAGTCATTTAGGTAAGGAGCTCTTCAAAGTATAATTTTGCTGAAAATTTATATTGCCTCTATTGGTAAGAAAACATCTGGAGTAAGTTAAAGCTACTTATTGTTTTGAATGTTAAACTACAAGTAGATTAATTGAATAGGTAGTATTTAAATTGGAGGTTATTTCGCAATATAATTTTCAACAAATGTATATACATAGGAATCTTTCCCTAGCAATATATTTTCAACAATGTCTCTAGTTGTACCTATACCTTTGAAAAGTACTTAGTGGCTCAGGATCAAAAAAATCTAGAATTATTTCTACTTTCTATTCATATGGAATAGGTACCCTTATAGTTCTGATTTCTCCAAGATTTCTAGGCCCATTATTTATTTAGGCCCCCTTTTTATTTTATTTTATTTTTACTACATATTAGTACATGGTTGCAGTACATAATGATTACATTCCTTACAAGAATTCATACAGGTACATAATATACTTTTAATTCTTTTTTTCACCCACTTTCATTCTCCTTACCCTGTCCCTCCATCTCTCTTTTAATTTTAAAGAAAAATTTAAAAAAACAATAAAATGGTACAGAATTCCAAAACAAGATAGGAAATTATATTGCATATTGTTGTCTTCAAAATAGTTGCTCAGATTACCAGATATAGGCATACAAGATTGATCAAATAATATAAGTGCTAACTGTTCCTTTCAGTGAACTAAGAGAATGAGTAGTAGAATTATCTTATCTGTCGTGTGTGTGTGTGTGTGTGTGTGTGTGTGTGTGTATTTTTTTTTCCCCTCTTCCTTTTCTCCTTTCCCCCATCCTAGTTGTTCTTTCCTTTTGGGCAGTGTCTTTCCCTTTCACGGTGTCTATTGTATCTTTTGGATCTTATTTACTATTTCAGTTTCTTGCACTAGGGAGACATGCAAGTCTGTTTTATTTCACTTATGAGTATGGTCTCTAGTTGCATCCATTTACCTATAAAAGCCTTGGAGTTATCTTTCTTTATAGCTGAGTAGTACTCCATTGTATAAAAATACCACCTCTTTTTTTTCCATTCCTTGGTTGATGGTGGACATTTGAGTTGTTTCTAAGATTTAGCTATTACAAATTGTGCTGCTATTAACATGGGTGCACATATATCACTGTGGTATGATGTTTTTAATTCTTCTGGAAAAATACCCTGATGGAGAATAGCTAGGTGGGATGGGCTAGTTTTCTGAGGGATTTCCACAGTGGTTGCACCAATCTATACTCCCACCAATGGTGTAGAAGGGTTCCTTCTATCCCCATGGCCCTGCTAGAATTTGTTATTGGATGATTTTTTGATGATAGCCATTTTTTCTGGGATGAGATGGAATCTCAGTATTATTTTAATTTCTAACTCTTAAATGACCAATGATGTTGAACATTTTTTCATATATTTATTTGTCATTAGTATTTCTTCATCTGAGAAGTGTGTATTCATCTCAGTTGCCCATTTTTGGATTGTATCTTTGAATTTGGGGGCCTGATTTTTTAAATTCTTTATATGTTCTAGATAGAAGTCATTTATCTGAGGAACAATTAGTTAAAATTTTTTACCAATTCATGTGTTTTTGTTTTACTCTGTTGGTGATTTCTTTGACATGAAAATCTTTTTTATAAGTTTAAATCCCAACTGTTGATTCTTTGAAGTATTTCCCATGCAGTTTGGTTTTTGTTCGTGAACTCTGCCTATCTCTATGTATTCAAGATTTCTACCTACTTTGTCTTCCAGCAAATTTAGTGTTTCTGTTTTAATATTTAGGTCTTTAATCCATTTGACTTTAGTTTTGTTTATGATGATAGACGTGGATCTAGTTTTAGTCTTTGGCATGCAAAAAGCCAGTTTTTCCAGTGCCATTTATTAAAGAGGCTTTCTTCCAGTAAACATGTTAGCCCCTTTGTCAAAGATATTATGGCTGATTGTGTTTGTGGTTGTGATTGCATCTTCTAATCTGTTGCCTTGATTCTCAGGTTTGTTTTATTTCACAGTATCATGGCGATTTTATCACAGCAACTTTGTATTATAATTTTAAGTCAGGGATTATGATGTCTCTTGCCTTGCCTTTGTTGCTCAGATTTGCTTTTACTAGTCTAGGTCTCTTCTGTTTCCAGGAATTTTAGAACGATTTCTCTAGATCTGTAAGGTATGTTACTGTTGTTTTGATCAGGATTGTTTTAAAGCTGTATAAATTTTAGGAGCATGGCGATTTTCACAATGTTTGTTCTTCCTATCCATGAACGAGAAATACCTTTCCATTTTCTGAGATCCTCTTTGATTTTTTTTCATAGTATTGTAATTTTTAATGTGTAGATCTTTTACTTCCTTCGTTTTTGATTCCTAACTATTTCTTTTTTTGGATGTTATTGTAAAGGGTGTGGTTTCCTTAATTTCTCTCTCAGTGAGTTTGTTGTTTGTGTACAGGAATGCTATTGATTTTTGAGTGTTAATCTTGTATCCAACTACATTACTGAATTTGGTTTTTACATCCAGAAATCTTTCAAAGGAGTTTTGGGGGTCTGCTATGTAGAGTATCGTGTCATCTGCAAACAATAATAATTTCACATCTTCCTTTGCTATCCTTACTCCTTTTATTTCTCTTTCTTGTCTAATTACTATGGCTAATGTTTCCAGAACTATATTGAATAGGAGTGGTGATAGTTGTCCCTCCATCTCTTGATTTTCCCATATGAAAAAAAATCTATCTCCCTATTTAATAATGCTATCACTTTTGTTTTGCTCTTTATATTTTAGGTTTCTCATGTAAGAGAATTTATGTGATATTTAAGCTTGTGTGTCTACTTTATTTCACTTAACAGTATGGTCTAAAAGTGTACCCATTTTCTTAGCTATATCAATTCCACTCTTTTGTATCCAGCACATTCTCTATGCATAAATCTTGACTGCTAGAGATTGATCAAAAGATTCACACATCCAAGGACAAATTGGTATTAGGATGGATTTCTGGTTTTCAGCCTTAGCCATGCCTCCTGTACTTCTGTATTATTCTTTGCAAGTTTACTTCCAACCTCCAACTTGCAGCAAGCACATTACCTAACTTGATGTTTTATGAACTAAGAGGAAATTTCTTCAACTTGTATGCCTTTTTCTTTTCTATCCTGTGAAACCAATTCATGCATCCTTCCCCTTTGTTTTAAGGGTAGAAGATTCCCTCAGCCATTCCAAAAGAACCTATTCTCTCTGTCTTTTGTCTTAAATTTTCTCCCTTTATTGAATCTTCCCCCCAGCTTGTGAATATTAAGTTTGTCCCTGCAATCAAGAGCAAAAACAAAGAAAACTGCCCCTTTCATTTCCTGTCTCTAACTCCCTTCTAACTATACATCATCTGTCATTTTTCCTCCATCTCTCCACAGAAACTACTATCACTAAGGCCATCTAATTAGTAAGCCTAATGGTTCCTCTACAGTTTTTGTTTTTCTTGGTCCCTGTACTGTGGAAATTTTACCTTTCCCATCTTGAAATTCATACCCCTCAAGAACCTTACCATTTAAATTGTGATCTGTTGTCCAGGAGCATTAGCATCAAATAGGAACTTTTTATTACGAGAGCTGAGTGTCAGCCCCTCCCCCCTCCCCCCACCCCCACCCCTGCTTTTTGGATCAGAATCTGCATTTTAATGATTGCCCAGGTGATCTGAACTTATGGTACATTAACATTTGAGAATCAGTCTTCTAGGATTTTAATTTCTACCCCACTGCAGTTGGACTAGGTAAATTTTATATTATCTTAGCTCTGAAGTTAGCAACTTGGTACTCCGTTCTGTAACTCTTTAAGGCATATTGATTGTACCTTTCTCACACTTCAGTTGTAGTGAGTATGACATTCAAGTTTATTTTTTATCTTCTCTGTGTACTTTACATTTCCTTGAAGGTAGTAGTTGTGTTCATTTATGTTTGTATCTTTATGGTCCAAATAACCAGCCAGGTGTAGTGGTATATGCCTATAATTCTAGCACTCAGGAGGTTGAAGCAGAAGGATTGCCACAATTTTGAGGCTACCCTGGGCATTTGTGAGACCCTATCTCAAAAAATTAAAAAAAAAAACAAAAAACAGGTTAACCCCCTTTAGCAAATCATTTCTTCCTCTGGATCCTGTAAGGAACTTGCTTATATTTTCACATGGAGTTTATTGACCTGGCTGTCATTGCTTACACTAAGGTCCTTTAGAGTTGTCTTATTAGCTTATTAGAGGTGTCTCATTAACTTTATATCCTCAGCATTTAGTATAGTGAGCCTGTAGTGAGTTGTTAGTAGAGTTTGTAGAATGAGTGGATAAATAAATGAATGATCAAATTGTGTTTTATTATAGGTGGTTTTTATTCCTATGGTACTGATTCCCAGGTTCTGTACTCAGGTTCTGAATCAGAACACCCCACCCCACCCCACCCCCTTTTTTTTTTTTTACATTTTTACTTTTTAACTTTTAATTTAAGTATAATATACATATAGAATTTATCTGTGTAAACTATATTTCATAGTATACATATTGTAACTATAGAGCTTATTGAAGTTTTACAAAATAGATACTCCTGTGTACCATCACCCAAATCAACAAACAGAAAATTGTGGTTTTCCTGGTATTTTTCCTCTTTGCTCATTCTGATCTCTTAGCTCTTTATTGCTTAATAGTTACCACTTTTCTAACTTCTATGAGCATTCATTAATTTAGGACAGTAATATTTTATGAGCTCTCAAAATATTCTAAATATTCATCCAAGATTAAAAATCCTACTCCCCAACAAATATATGCTCCTTTAATTACTTCTAAGGTACCGAATAATGATGATCAGATCCTTTAGCAACATAGCAGAAATAAGACACTTATATCAACTGAACATAGTTTCATTCTTAAAAACAATAGAGATATCAGTTTAGTGAAAATCAAGTAATTTTAGAAGGATGAAAATATATTTGAGTATACTTAATGTTTTTAAAAGGTGTATGTTGGTAAAGAATTAAATCAATTTGATAGAACATGCCTGTAATCCCAGCACTTCAGAGAGTGAGGCAGGAGGACTGTTGAAAGAGACCAGCCTGGGCTACATAGTGAGCTCAAAGCTAGCCTGAACTGCATAATGAGACCCTGTCTCAAAACGACAGACAAACAAACAAAATCAATGTTCGCCAACCTTGACTGTACATTTGAATCACATGAGAGCAGGACCCATCTCTGATCAACTTAATCAGAATGTTTAATATAGGGCCATGAGCAAAACATCTCAGTTTAGTGTAAACTGCTGCTAAAGTCACTTAAAAATTTGGGATAGTTGCAGCTTGTCTTTTGCAAAGTCCTATTTTAAAGTTTATCATAAAGGATCCTTTTCTGCCTGTAGGTGGAGCTCTGCGGCTGTAAGTCAATCATATAAAACTGAGTTTTCTGCCTTTTGTTTCTAGCATCAGTATATCAATTCATGATAAATGACTAAATGGTAAAATCAGATGTAATAATCAAATCAGATAAAAAAAATCAATATTGTGATTTTACAGTTGTGAAAATGCTTTGTTTTATTGTGTATTTCTGTAATCTGTAATTTTATCTGGATTATTTGTCATGTTTTTATCAAATTTTAATGTAAGCCAAAGAAATCTTGACAAATTCTCCCAAATCACAATCATTGAAGATTTCCTAGTGATCTTTCAAGATTAGCCAGAAATGGTATCAGTCTTGATGGTGAATAGATTCTAGTTTTATGAGACCTGATCTATTTGCCTGTCATATATAGTTGACTACAGCACTATTCTTTTTTCATGAACAACTTTGGTATTTGGCGAAGTTAGGTAGGATTTGTGTTTTTCTTACAAGCTATCCATCATGGGATGATATAGCAAATAGGTCTCACCAGTTGCCAGCTTCTCAGTGCTGGACTTCCCAGTATCTAGAACTGTAAGAATTAAATCTGTACTTTTTTTGAGTTACCCAGTCTCAAATATTCTGTTATACTACATGAAACATACCAAGACTAATGTAGAAATAAGAATGCTAAACAGATCATTACAATTTAATAAGACAAGTATTCTACTAGACATGCATGCATATATATAGGTCAGAAAAATATCAGCACCAGGATATAAAAAGTTGAAGATAAAAATTACCATTTTTGCAAGTCAAGAACAGTCAAATATCAGGAATTTGATATATATCATCCTTTTACTCTGATGCTGGTAAGATAAGTCATTATATTTTGAACCACCATTTAAAAGGAATAATGCTTTTGCATTAATTCTAATTTTTAAGTTAATATTTCATAATCTTCCAGTGTAGACTAAGGCATTGCTTTTTGTCTTTACCTGTTATGGTTAAAATTATAGAATAGTATAAATTATAAACCATAACATAGTTTGGTATTTCTTGCAAGCTTTCTTATTTCATATATATATATGGCAAGAATTTGTTTATTTAATTAAGTTTATTGGAACATTTTAGGTATTCATAATGATCACACTGATCATAGGGAATTTGTACCTGTACATGATATATCTTGATTCTCTCCCCCAATTCTCCTTTTCTCTCTTAAATCCCTCTTCCTTTCCTATTTACAAAAGCTTTGCTTCCATGTTTTCTTCTTTTCTTATTTTTTTCTTTTCCCTGCCTTCTCTCTCCCCTCTCCCATTTGAACTTTTTCTTCCTATTTCACAATATCTATTGATACATTTCGGTCCTTATTTACACTTTAGTTTCTTATACCAGAGAGACTGTATGGCAAGAATTTTCTGATATTTAAGGAAAAAAAAAATAGCTCTTGCACTGTTTGAAGTAAAAATATATTTTTAAAATGACAGGTTAGTTCACTGAGAACAAGTTATGTTCAAAGATTCACCTTTAAAATAAAACCAAAAAAATCCTTACATTTTAGTTATATACTTCAGAAATGTGACAGCCCTACTTTTTATACAATTAGATTTTGTCTAGCAGACAGGAAGCAGTGAAATGCCCATGTAGGGGAAGATTCTCTTGTCAAAATGAACATGGGGTATTGATCCCTTTAGAATGTATTGTCTTGTGTTACCCTTGAGAGGAACAAACTGTTGATGTTACAGCATCAGTTGTTTGTAGGGAATATGCATTTGAAACATTATTCAGATTATGTGCAAAAAAAAAGTTCTTTAAGTTTTTCAGCATTGAATAAGTGTTCCCTACACAGGAACAGATCACACTGAAGAATTCTAAAATACTTTGCTTTTTTGCCTCCCTGAATTTACCTGTAATTAAACAGGCAAGTAGTTTGGTTAGGACAAGAAAGAGAAAGACCACCCAAGATGCAAAATTGTTTTTCACAATGTTAAAAGCAGATGAAATTACACAACAGTCTGTGGAAAAATTAAGGTTAGTGATTTTAGTTTTGTTTTCTCTGACTTTTCTTTGTCCCCTTTGCCTCTAACTATTCAGGAATTTTGCTACTGTTCAGGTATCACTTGGAAATTTGCACATTCATTTACTTCTTCCTCTGTCCTCTGCACTATACTGTGTCCCAAGATACGCTGATTAGTGTTGGTCTCTTTTCAGTTTGCTTAGTGTCTAAGAAAGGGAGACTGTTGTATAAACAAATAAAGGGGGTGAAGTGCTTATAGGTACTTTATCCAGAGAGTTGTTCTGTTACTTCACAAATATTTATTGTTCTTTTACAACAAAGCCAGACACTTTGCCAGCTCTTTTTTTTTTCCCATCTAATTTATTCCCTACAACAAAGTTACAAGTTTGCATTATGATGTGTGTTTTACAAATGAAAACCAAAATAAAAAACAAAAAATTGATCTTTAAGATGAAGTGACTTGCATTAAGTTCCATGATTAGAAAGTAGCAAAGCTAGTACTTGAGCCTGATTTCTGCTGAGCCTAAAGAGTGATTGTGCAAGACCAAGTCATGTGTGTCTAACTGAAGAGAAATGGACATGGACCATTTCTAGCTAAGCTGTGACATTGTGTTCAGTTATTTTATTCTATATAAATGTAGGATATGGGGGTAGGTCCAAGATTAGATGAAAGACTAATTGAAGCAGAAAGACAAATTAGTGGATTATTACTTTAGTCCAAGAAAGTGTTCATAAAGATCTAACTAACACATTATCTCTGGGGTAGATTGAGAGAGGTTAAGGAAGTTGGATAAGTAGACTCGGTGACAGATGAGATGTAGGAAATCTGGAAAAAAAATATTTCAAGTAATTCTTAGGTCAGTGGTGGCAAACTTATGGCACACATGCCATAGTGGGCTATTTGTATCAGTGAAAGGTCTGAAGGTTTACCCATCACTGTCCTAGGTTTATGACTTAAATGAGTAAGTAATGGGAATAATATTGAGTGAGATAAGAACATTGGATGTTCCTAGTGCTTCCCGTTGATATTTTTATTGTTACTCTTTCCTGATACTCCTCAATATTCTTGCATGTAAATATACATCCTGAATCTTTCTGAGTCAGAATCTTTGTGTTTCCTTTATTTGCCAGCTTAGCTTATGCTATGGCAACAAAATAAAAATAATCAAATCTCAGTTTTCTTGCTCTGGCTATATCCTGTGAACAGCAGTGTTTCTAATACACATTGTCTTCATTTTAGGGCTGAGAAATGTGTTCTTTATCCCAAAGGGGAAGAAGAGTAAGAGGAATAATACAATTATATACTTTTTTTTTTTTTTTTTTGAGACAGGGTCTCACTCTATAATTCAAACTGGCCTATCCCAGGCTGGATTTGAACTCATAGCCCTCTTCCTGTCTCAGCCTGCCAAGTGCTGGGATGATATGCATACATCACCATGCCCAGCATGCTAGTTCTTAAAGTAGACATGGCATACATCCCTTCACCTTATTGACCAAAGCAAGTGATATTATAAGTCCATATCAACAGAGTGAAGTTTAAACCTTTCACAGGGAAGAACAGTGAATGAATGACTGGAAACAAAAATGCATTCTCTTACAGTCTCTGAGACTTAACCAGAAATTGGTATAGATACCTGTGACTGCAAAATTAGTTTAATTATCATCTTGTTGGCATCTTTGTTCTCTTGCAAAATTTTTAAAAGAAGAATGCCTAGTCATTTCAGACTTATTGAAAGTACAGAAGTGTAAAAGAAATTCCATCTTATTAATCTTTACATCAGGGATAGAGAAAAAAACAGTGTCCATCTTCTACAAGTTTTTCAGGTGCTGGAGAAAAACTGTATGTGCACATAACATTAAATCATAACTTTCTTATTAGGTATCTTAAGGATGCTTTGACTGTGGGAAATAGAAACATTCAAATTAGTGCAAGTAAAGAACTTTCTATCTAAAGGAATACGGTGTTGCACAGAATCTGGATAAAAGAATTACATACGTTGCTCATAAGAAAACATGTTGTTAGGAAGTTTTCTCGTCCCCTGCAGTCTTAGATTGTCTGCTCTTCTCTGATCTGTTGTTCCATAATTTTCTACAAACCTGTGTTTTCTACTTAAAGGTATAATCTGCTTCTTTCAGTCCAGCACTTCAGAAGAAAACTTGGCTTAATTTCTGTGTCCCAAATATGAGCACATAAGAAATCAATAAATAATTCACAAGTGTAAATGACCAATAAATACATGAAGAAATGTTGACAATTAGAGAAATGCAGATTAAGGCAATGCTGACATTCCATCTTACCCCAGAAAAAAAGTCACCAAAAAGTCAAGTAATAGTAAATACTGGCAAGGCTGTGGGAACAAAGGAACTCTTCTACATTGTTGGTGGGAATGTAAACCAGTACAGTTAGTATGGAGTGTGGAGATTCATCAAAAAAACTGAAAATAGAAATTCCATTTGATCCAGCTATTGAAAGAATTAAAGAAATCACATTACAGTGATATAGATGTAGCCATATTTATAACAGCACAACTTCTAATAGCTAAATCTTGAAAGCAGTCTATATGTCTGTTAATAGATGAATTGATAGAGAAAATGTGGTATTTGTGCACAATGGAGTACTACTCTGCCATAAAGAAGAATATACTTGGGTCATTTGCAGGAAAATAGATGCACCTTTAAATCATAATGTTAAGTGAAATAAATCAGATGTACAAGTTTAAATATCACATGATTTCTCTTCTGTGAGAAATCTAAAATATAAATAAAAAGCAAAAGATAGTAAAATAATAGGAATTAGGGAGATAGTTCCTTCTCAAAAAGGAAGAGGGTTGAGAGATAGAGGGAAAGGAAAGAGGTTGCAAGAGGAAGGATATGAAAAAAGGAATTAAAATGTGTTATACACAAGTACCAACTCCACAAAGAATGTAAACATTATATGCCACAAACATGTACTAATTAAGAAAAATATGAACACTTAGGAGAGAGAATCTTATTGGCCTGGCTGATTCGTATGTTCACTCAGTTATGGATAGTAAAGAGGCAGTTGCGAAACCACAGGATATGTAGATATGACTAGGATGTCCAGCCCTTCTGTCATATCTCTTTTTCCTTTTACCTTTTGCTGGATCCATGGATACCTAGCTGAAAAACATTGACCAATTGTCTTTATAACTAAATATGGCCATGTGGCCAAATTTTGGCTTAGAGATGAAAGAGACTACTTTTTCTGTTGACAGTGTGTCAGACAGTTGAGCAGTCTTATTTTTTAAAAGAAGAAAGGAAGAGGCTAGCACTTCTCCTTCCCTTCTCCTTCCTGCTAGCCTGGCCCACAGGCATGTTGGCTAGGCTGGGACTGGGGCTGACTACCTGGAGTGATAGGAGTCCTTGAAGACTGTAGAACCACTATTTCAGCTTGAATTGCCTACCTCTGTATATTTTCTACATAAAATAAAATAAGCTTTAAGTTATATCTGTCAGATTATTTGGGGTTTCTGTTACATCCAGAGAACCTAAATCCAAGTGATATAGTAAGGCTGCTTTTCTTTCAAGTATGTGAGTGGGGCAGGACCTATACGAAGAAATATGGTCAGGGAAGAAATCAATATGTGCTTCATTACTTCTGTTAGCTCTCTTGGTTGGTTTTCTTATCTGCAACACTCAACCTTTCTACCCCTCTTCTCATTTTTGACTTATCACCTTGTTATTTTGTAAAGAAAATAGAATCTTTGAGGGAGAACTTGTTCAGTTTTCCACTGTAGAATCTGCCAGTCTATATCTGAATCCATATTTTACTGGTAAAGATAACTCCTTTACTCTGTGCCTCAGTTCTCAAACCTTTCACTTTCTCATATATTTGGCAGATTGGCATTCAGTTAACTCTTTTTGCTCACCTTGCACCAGGTGGATCATCTTTGCATTTTCACAGATCCATCAAGCTCATTTTTCTTCCTTGCACTTTTGTTTCCTCAGCCTGAAACTCTTGTTGTCTGAGATAGTCTTACTAACCATTTGTTCTTTGCATTTCATCCTTTGGGCTTAAATACCTTAAAGATAGGCTTTTTCAGACTATACTATTAAAATAATTACCTCCATCCATATGAGAACTTTATATCCAAATAATCTGGGAAAATTTATAAAATTTATTTGACTTATAAAATGCATATGTTAGGACCCACTCCCCTTTAAAAAAAAAAAAGAAAAGAAAAAGCCCTATTCACTAAGTTTAGCATGTGGTTAGAAGACAGTTTTTCTGTGAAACTTTACAACTTCTTAAGTATCATCACTATAGTT
Source organism: Hydrochoerus hydrochaeris (assembly GCA_004027455.1). Taxonomy (NCBI): domain Eukaryota; kingdom Metazoa; phylum Chordata; class Mammalia; order Rodentia; family Hydrochaeridae; genus Hydrochoerus; species Hydrochoerus hydrochaeris. The sequence continues at coordinate 42,961 of PVLA01005094.1, read as the reverse complement.
TTCATCAACATTAATCTTCTAAATGACTGAATTTTGTTTTGTGAGTGTTATTGAATCTATGTCTTTATTTAAGGTTTTCTTTTGAAAAGTAGACACAATATATTCAAGATAAACTATTCAGACCCACTTTAAAGAAGAACCTCACAGAATTCTTACAGTAAATTCCTACTTTTCTGCCAATTTTAACATATTAGTATTTGATATCTCTATTCCTTAGTCTTTATTATTTGAATATAGCAATACCATGTGTGTCAGTTTATTCAATATATGTATGAATATATACTGATTTAAATGTGTTTACTATTTAAGTGTACCTATGTGAGTCTTAAACCTTAAATAGGATTTCCATTTTCACTTTGAAGCATATGAGGGACTTGCTAAATTTTTATATGTGTTATATATGGTTTATTTTTCTTCTCACTTAAAAATTTTAAGAACACTTAATACTTTTTTTGCTAGTTCCTAATTTTGTTTTGCTAACTTAGTGAGCTTTCTATTTTAAAATTTATAGTATTGATTTAGCTACTTTTTAAAAGTTACCTTGTTTAAACAGTCTCAAACTTATTATACAATAATTGGCAAGTTTTAGTTCCTATTGAAAAGTACTTCTGCTGAATGTTGGTAACAACTGGCATATGGGTTTATGTTGCTAAATCCTTTCTTTTTAAGTTGTATTCTCAATGTGTTCTAGAAATTCACTAGATCAAAGGTATGCAGGTACTCAACAGATAGAAAGTTAGATTTGTTCTTGCTATATATTTGAATTTCTCGATTCTATGTAAAAGAGTGTTTTCTTAACCTAGAAAGTTATATAATGATTTCGTGCCAATTTCTTCTTCCTTTTAGATAACTGTTCAGTGTTTTAGTTTCATTAATCATTAAAAATTTATAGAAACTTTCCAGATATACTTATTTGTTCACAATATTTACAATAACTTGAAATATCTTAAAGACCAGCTTTGTTTAATAGTTAAAGAGGAAAACTTTTGCCTTGGCTTCAAAGTGTTCATAGATATCATATAGGCCTAAAACAAAAACTAAAATGTTTTAAGTCCTTGTTTTTTATAGTCTGCTACAATGTGGTATGACTTTATTTTAGGTGACGTTCCTGTGCACTTGCCAACCACCAAACAAATGAACGAAAAAACCAAACAAACAAATAAACAAAAAAAAAAAGCCATGTAACTGGCCCGTGAAAATACATTTAGTGTGAAGATGTCTAATCTTGATAGTACTAGAAAATGGCCAGAAGTGGAAGCCCCGGATAACATTGCAGTTATTCAACAGCCTTAAATATTTGACTTTATGCTTATTGTTATATTCTAAAGTAGGATTTATCATTATTCCACGAAGATTTACAAATTACGTTCTACTCACGTTGTTTTAGCCTTTTCTGTGTAGAGTGGAAAGAATTTTGAGTAAAATGTGCTTATATTTCAGTATATATTTAAAAGTCTTACTTCTTACCACAGTGATATATGTGTACCCATGTTTATAGCAGCACAATTTGTAATAGCCAGATCTTGGAAACAACCTAAGTGCCCATCAACTGAGGAATGGATAAAAAAATTGTGGTACTTTTATACAATGGAGTACTACTCAGCTATAAAGAATGATAACATTGAGATATTTATAAATAAATGGATGCAACTTGAGACCATACTCATAAGCGAAATCAATCAAACTCACATGTATAAATACCGTATAGTCTCCCTAGTGTAAGAAATGGTAAGAGTACATAAGATTCTATGGTAATCATGGTTCCCCATTATATTGCTTTGAAGTCTTACAGTGTTTTCATTCATTGGTTGGAATGATTTTATTCTGTTTTGTTTGACCTTATTATGAGTGATGGTGTGTACAGCTACTTTGAAGAAAACAAGACATTATGGCAGCCATTGCTGATTTAATATCATCTTGCTTTGAAGTCCTACCATGCTTTTGTTTTTCTATTACCATTGGTTCTATCATGTTGTGTCCTATTGGACTTTAATATGTATGATAGTATAAACAAATTTTTTATGGAAAATGAGATAATATAGTAGCCATTGTTTATCTGTTATCTGGTTCAGAATGCCTTGTAATAGTTTCATTCTCTTGAATGGTTTTGTTCTATTTTGTTATGTTTGATATTATTGTATGTGAAGCTATGCTCAACTATTTCAAAGAAAGAGACATTATGGTAGCTACTGTTATCTAATTGTCTTGTTGTGAAGTACTGTGTTCCTTGTGTTGTTCTGTTCTGATCTGCTTTATTCTGTCCTCTTTTGTTTTATTCTCTGTAAAATAAAATTTAAAAAAAGTCTTTCCTCATAGTTTTTGTTAGCCATAGTTTTTGTTAATTAATGATGAAAATACATGTTCATTCTTCCCTATATATTAGAAGCATAGATGAATAACATAAAGTTAAAAAGTAAGTTAGGATGCATAACTTTTTTATTATGTTTTGTTTTGTTCTGCTTTGCTTTGAAATGAGGTCTTGCTACGTATTCCAGGCTGTCGTTGAACTCACTACATAGCCCAGGCTGACCTTGAATTCATAGCAATTCTCCTGCCTTACTTTTCGAGTTCTGAGATTTTGAACATGTGTGAATCCTGGCCAAGAGTGTAGATTACTTTGTTGTTTTCAGTGCTAAATTTGGATGTTTCCAGAAGACACTAATCACTCGAAGAAGACAAAACGAGAGAGAGGGTGCCTTTTCCTAGCCAAATTAGCTTGATTTTTGAGCCAGATTACTGCTATGTAGCAATTTTCAGTGAGGAAAAAGAACCAAAACATCTGTTATATTACTTACATATGGCCTGCAACAAAATTTCACACTTAGGACCCTGGGCTTCAGAGGGGAAGAGAATGCAGTTCATAGTTAAGTTGAAACTTCAGTACTTTGGATCTCGATGTTGTGGTCATAAAAGGGGAAGACATTTGAATTACTTTAATTCATAAGGTTATTCAGAGCTTCTTACTATATATAAAAACTCTTATTAACTCAAAATATCTTTAAAACATGGACAAATACTATTTATTCCAATAAAAGCATCAAACTATTTGCATATGAAAAAATAATTTCAGCTTGTTTTTCAAAACTTTTAACTAATATTTTATGAATGTTTAAAAATTCATTTTGCAAACATTGTAATCGCTAATGATTAGTATAGATGAACACTTGGTACCTGAACAGGTTGAAATAAAATGCAAACAAATAAAACTCTTACAGAACTAGGGCTCTGACATGGAAATTGATGTGCCAAATGGCTTCACCTCATCTGACCCTTTTAAGGTTAAAAAAACCCTTCCGATTTCAAGCAGGGCAATTGCCTAACCTTCAATATAGTTTGTTGGATACTACAGCTATCTTGTCTGTTTCACATCATACACATTCTGTTTTACCTTTTTGTTGTGATTTTGGTTGTTAGAACAAAGGGAAATCCTATATAGTATGTGGTTTGAACTTGAACTATCTAAATATAGTATGTGCTAGTTACCAAAATCTAAAGTATTACATAGCTATTAAATCTTAAGGAAAAGAGCAGGATGCCTTAAAGATAGATAGATAGATAGATAGATAGATAGATAGATAGATAGATAGATAAGTGGATTAGAATGCAGAGTCCAGAAATAGGCCCACATAGACAAATTCAGTGAATTTATTACAAAGATACAAAGGCAGTTGCATTGAAAAATGGTGATCCCATCTAAAAGTAATGCTAGAACAGTTATAGATATGTGCAAAAAAATGAACTTTGGTCCATACCATGTGCTTTATAAAAATAATTCAAAATGAATCTTAGTCATAAACATAAAACTACTAAATTTCCAGAAGAAAATATGGGAAAGAATCTGTAGATTTGACAGTGAGTTTTTTTAAATGCCAAAGCCTAAAACATGGACAAAATTGATGAATTAGACTTCATAAAAATTAAAAATCTTTGATTCTCAAAAGATAATCTGAAGGGAATGACACTATAAAGCATATATTGGGAAAGCATAAATCATGTATCTGATATATCCAATAAAGACTAGAATCTAAAAAATATAAATAATTGCAGCAGTAAGAAAACAAACCAGTATTTAAAATATTCAAAAGATCCAAATGAATATTTTAACAAAGAACATACACAAAGCAAGTAAATACATGAAAATATGCATGTTTACTAAAATAGACAATTACTGTAAATTTTAAAAGATTTGAAATTTTTTTCACTGTTACTTCATCTTTCAGTATATAGTGAATAAAGACAGGGAAAACATAACAAAATTTGAAGTTTGTTTTAAAATATGGAACTTAATTACTTCTATCTGTGGGTATACAGCTTAGATTCTAATACTGTCTCTGTTTTTTGCAGAAAATAAAGAATTGTTCATCTTAATTTAGGAACAGAGGAGTATTATAGAAAGGGTAGGGGGAGAATGGCAAAACTGGAGTGCTTTCCAACGTTTCCTCAATTGTATTTTCAAAGTTTAATCTAACCAAGACTATAGTTCTGATAATGGACAATCTGAAATTTAAATACAGACATGTTTAACTTAACTGCCATATTATACTTCCTCTGAGGTAAGGTTTATAGAATAAGATATTAGAATGTTGTACAAAGGCTGCAGATAGTAGGTACAGGGGTATAGCTGAGAGTGTGATATTCTGATAACTGCAAGAATTTGTAAGTTTATAGATGCATGTCTGCAAGAATTTCTATAGAAAGTGTTAGAGAAATAGGCTGCAAACAGGTCATGATGAGCCTTAGTGGTCTGTTTGGGAGTTTGTAGCTCTCCTTTAAGATGATAGAGACCATTAAAAAATAACCTGGTGAGGTTTTTTTTTTTTTTTTTTTTTTTACAGTGATTATCATTATAATCCTATGGGAAATAACCTAGGGGGAGCCAAATTTAGAGGTTAAGGAGACAGATACGATGAAAACTTGGACGGGGGCAATATTCTGTTTGAATACTTTGCCTGATAGATATAAAGAATGATACTACCTTTGCCCATAAAGCTTCCGATTGAACAAGACAGATAGCCATCTGTACACAATGAACTCTATATGAAGCAGAAGTTCAGAGAGAGTACAGTAGCTTCATGTACAAGGGAGGGAATAATTTCGGTTTTATCGATCAGGAAGTCTGTATATATGCAAGTAGATAGCATTAATCCTAGGCCTTGAAGAAGAGGTAGAATTTGAATAAGAGAAAATGGGTGGGGAAGGGAATTTCCAGCAGAGGAAACAGAAAAATACAGGGTGCATTTGAGGAACAACCTGTTATGACTAGAAAAGTAGATGTAGTTAGAAGGCTAAAAAGAAGGGTTGGGACCATATCATGTTTCCAGGGTAATAAAATACAACTTGTTTTGCTTTATTTATATGCTAATTAAGTGTACAGATAAATATAGATCAACTAGATTAAATCAAGTTGAAAGATTCAAAGTTGGGTGAATATTGCATTTTCAGCAGTTTTGGGGTGGAGTAATATGAATGGCAGCCAGTTAGATTTATAAATTATGTTATTTTACTTTTTATAATTTGAAAATGAATACCCTACCAAATAATTGTAGTTAATGGGATAGTGATTTAGGAGAGGACTGAATCTGCATGGTGGCATGATAAAAGCAAATTATATCTTTAGTACCACCTTAAAAGCTTATTTGAGTAACGAACATTAATTTAACGATAATGAGATCTGAGTATGAACCTGTTTCCTTATCTTTCGATATGATTTGTACTTGCCTTTCCTATCTCAATAGAATTTTGGTAAAGTTAAATGAAATAATACATGTGAAACTACTTTTAAAACATGATGTGACACATAGTTTATGATTATAAAGTTAAAAGATTCTTTGATGCCCTATAGTTCAATTCACTCATTTTAACAACCGTAGAAAAACTTACTTTCTATTGGTCTCTTAATTTGTCATTTAATTGGTAATAGTTATGAAGCATATAGATCTTCACAGTAGTATTTAAGGTGCTGTATATATTTAAAGGGTATCATAACCAGCTCATTGAGATGATTTAAAGAGACGGGTTGAGCCTTACAATATTAGTAACTGCTTTCCTTTAGAAGCACTTTGGTTCTCCCATTTTATACAGCTCTTTCTTGTCTACAGAGACTATAACTCTGCATCAGATGCCGTTGTTACTTACATCATACTCTATAAAATATGAGTGCATGAAATTACCTAACAAATAACATTAAAAATATCAAATATTATAGACAGATTATTCTAAATATGTAGTAAATCTCAGGTAAAATGTTAAGTCACATGAGGTTAAAGAGAGTTTTCCTGAATATGTGTTTTAAGAGAGGTTTCTGCCAACAGCCAGAACTCAAAACTGGAATAAGTAGAATGTCTAGGTAATTTTGCTAGTAAAAGGAATGGTCTCTTCTCAGAAAATAGGCTACCAATTTATTACATTTTGCTTAAATCATTACTATTTTTATTTCATTTGTTTAGTTTTGAATGTGTATAAAAATGAAAAATTTTTAAAAACATGATGTTTATAATAAAAACTTTATGACAACTTCATAAAGTAAAAAATAATAATAAATTTGATTATGGACATGTTCATTTAAGGAAACAAATTTTAAAAATAACTTTCTAACTTTAGCTAGTGGATACAGCTGTTTTATTTTTGAAAGATAAATGGCCTTGCTGAAAATACAGTATTTGGAGCTTCGGAAAACAATATTTTCATTTTTATTTTCTTCTTCTATATATATATATTTTTTTAAATTTTAATACTTACAGAAACACTTTAAATCTTACTAAAGAAAACTAATATAAAATGTCAGTTTTTAAAAAAAATATTGCCAATAAATGTTCCTGTTCTATTCTTAATGTGTTTTTGCTTGAATATTTACATTTTTAGAACTTTGGTTTTCCAACCAGTTTTTAGATAATAGTTTTAAAAGATTTTTCTTATACAGAACTCATGATTTTTTTGTTGTTGTTGTTTTTGTTTTTGTTGTTGTTGTTATTTTGTACTGGAAATTGAACTCATGACCTCACGCTTCGCTGGCAATCACTGTGCTGCTGAGCTATATCCCCTCCCCCTGTGACTCATTTATGAATGGAATACTTTTAAAGAATGACATGACATGATATTCTGCATTGATAAGATAGTGTGTGATTAGTAAGCAGGGCTACTAAAGATGGTTGTACAGATTAAAACTTGAAAGTGGGACTTTACCATAGAATGATGGGCTGAAATCTAGCTGGGGATGTCTTCAGTAAGCCTTTTGTACTGCTGAGGGGGCCACAATAACCTCAAGAATGGATGCCTTTTAATCTTGTAGCCTATAGAAGGTGTTTGGTTTGTTATTTCGTCTGTCATTTATTTGTCAATCAGGTCATTTTCTACCTTATAAAGGTCCTTTATATGGTAGCCTATAGTAATTTAAAAAGTAAAAGAAAACGAGCAGTGGCTACAACACTGGCCTAGCTGGGGCAGATCTTTTAGAGGGTTTGTTACATACAGCACAAGGAGCCTGTGAGGAAGCTTAAGAACCAGAGTTATAAAGAGCATATGTCTTTTTTTTTTTCCTCAGCTATTTGACCCTAGAGGGGTTTTTTTTCTCAAAAATGAAGATATTAAAGTACTTTTAAGCATACAAATTATTCTCAGCTTCTATAACAGTCATGTCTAGAACAGGGTAAGCAGGGAGAGGTTGGAGCTGGCACTTTTCCAGATTGCTAAGTTTTATATGCTATTTAAAAAGCATACATAGTAGTATGTCTTGAAATTGGGTTGTTGTCCAACTTACTTCTACTTGTTTAATTTACTTCTCTTTTCTTTTTCTTCTTATCTGGTTTTTTGTTTGTTTGTTTTATTTTGTTTTGTTTTTAACTTACTAAGATGGATGCTTAGGTAGTTGTTTCTAGACTTTTTCTTTATTCTACCATAAAAAGAAAAATGTAAAACTCTTTAAGTAATAAAATTCTTTAAGTTTCCCTCCAAACATTATTATGATGGTCAATTGTTAGTGTCAACTAGATGCCAGTTTCATAAACACTAACCTGTGTGTTTATGTGAAGGTGTTTTATAAGTGTGATTAAAGTCAGTAATCAGTGACTTTAAATCAAGCAGATTGTACCAGATAATCTGGAGGCCAGATTCAATCAGTTGAAGCCTGAAGCTCAGAGTTGGGATTTCCCCTGAAAAGAAAATTTTTGGATAGCAGCTCAGATTCATGCCCCAAAAGTTCCAGCTTGCCTTTCTTGATATTCTGCCCATGCTATAAATTTCATACTTGCCTCAGCAACACCCACAACTATGTTAGCAATTCTTTGTTGTGTATCTATCTGTTTATCTGTCTATCTATATGCTACTGCTTCTGTTTTTCTGGTTGAGCCTGGTCTGATAAATTGTGCTTTTCTTTTCACTCAGTTCAAATTATCTTTCAATATCCCTGTGGTTTCTTCTTTGACCTATGGCTTGGTTATGTAGAGATGCACTGTTTAATTTCCAAATACTTGAGAATTTTCCAAGTATTTTTCTGTTACCAGTGTCTAAATTAATTTCGTTGTGGTCAAAGGACATATTCTATATGATTTCTGTTATTCTAAATTTATTGACTTTGTTTTTGGCCTAGCATTGGCATATCTTGGTACATGTCCCTTGTGCCCTTGAAAGAATGTGTATTCTGCTGTGGTTGTTTTGGATATTCTATAAATGCATCCAATATTTTTATGGTACCTTAGATTTATGTTTCAATGTTTATGCTTGGCAACTAGCAGATTTTCTTGATCAGTCAGATTTTGTTGAAAGTATTACATTCCTTAAAAATTCAAGGATCATATTATAAGTTCAGGCTTTATAATTCACTAATCATTTCAATTAGTTAGAAGTAATTTTTAATTTTTTTGTCTCTTGCTGTGTGTCATAGTATAATACAACCATTAGTTTCATGGTTTTTGCTTCTAATTTTATCTTGCGTAATACCTTGAAGTTTTAGTTTCCTTTTGATTGTCCAAGAATAAAATTTAGTTGGTATATTTTCTTGGACTTGTCCTATTTAATTTTCTAAGAAACATTTATATATGTATATGTCTGATCCTAAGAAGAGAAAAAGTTAATGGAAGTGAAAAATGAGTATAGTCTTCTCTAATGCAAGTTTTCTCTCTCTTAAAGAAAATGGTAGTAACCGGGTTTAAAATGTCTTGTGTTTTCAGTATGTTTTTCTTTTAAACAAGCAACAAAAGAGAGTAGAATGTTAAAAATAGTAGAGTTTTCAATTTTTTCCTAAGATTGCCCATATTATAATATACTATGTGTAACTTACAATTTATGTAATACAAAAATTATCAATTTCTATGAGAAAAATGGGTTAAGTAATTTAAATCTCAATGAATTGAAAATATTACTTAAGTCTGAGATTTGAAATGTGCCTTAGAAGCCCTGAATCCATTATCTTACTTACCTTAGAGCTCATTTTAGAGAATTTATTCCATGTCACAAGCTATTATACCATGTTTGTATTGTTTACTTTTCCATATTGTTCCGTTTCCCATTACCATTAATAATTGAAACTTGATATAAAAAAGGGACTCATTTGTAAAAATCAGAAAAGCTTTGTTTTTGTAGTGTAAACATGAAGTTAAGCATATCCAAGTTAGAGTACTAGCTGTGTCAGTTTTTAACTTGGTTTCTTTGGGTAAATTTTTAATCTCTGTGATCCTCGGTTTCTTCATTTTAAAAACAAATCATCTCTTCTACCAGATTGTTGTAATAGTGATATGGATTAGTAGTCATTCAATAAATAGTAGCTATTTAAATTAAATTAATTACAATATTTTATTTTTCTATTTTCAAAATACGTATCTATAAAGATATTCTGTAATACATTTTAAGTTATTCTTACTATTGTTTGTTTTATTATAGGATATTTTTAATTTAAGAAAAGTTAGTTTTAATTTAAGGAATGATAGTATAATACATTTTTTAAATTCTAGTATACATCATGTACACTATTGTTGTCTTCCCATTGAGTTGTCTTCTGTAAATGTTTGTAGCACCTTAATAGAATTATGGAACTTTAAAGTTGGAAGACACTATCAGCTGTCTCCCAATGCCTTAGCTCATTTAGGGTGCTAAGATAAAGTATTGTAGACTGGCTGGCTCAAAAGCAATTGAAATTTTTTCTCACAGTTCTAGACCAAGGACAGTCCTAGATGTAGGCACTGACAGATTTTGTTTCTGGTGAGGGCTCTCTTTGTTGTATACAGAAAATCATCTCTTTTGCCATATCTTCATAGAACAAAAGACCAAGAAGAATTAAGAAGCCTAGATAGAACCCTTATGTTTTATAAGAGCACTAATCCTGCCCACAGGGGCTCCACATATAAGAATATATAAGGATCGAGCCATTCAGAAGTTAGCATTCAATTTCTTTAAATAATAGATAAAGCTTTGAGAAGATAAATGATTTGTTGAAGATCATTCTGTTACTGATAATGTAAATAGAATCTGATTGTCAAACTTGCATACTTTTTCCTATATCTTCTGAAAACTCAAGAATCACTCACCATTCCACAGCACAAAAAACTGAAGCAACTACAAATTCATATTGATTTTTCTTTCCCACTAAAAGAAGGCAAAAGGCTAAGAAGTCATCTTTTAGAAGCTAGGTATAGCAATGGTCACCTGGTGTTTGGTGAATACTCAATCTTGTTTAAAGGAATGAGAGAATGATGCTCCTCTGATTATACAAGTGATACTAACGATAACTGTGCAAAATAAAAATGTGTATTTTTGTACTTATTTAGAACAAGTTCTATTACAACAAATACTAGCCTGCTAGAATAATTTTTTTATAAAAACAGTTTTTCTTTTTTCTGAAAACAAGCCTTACCTGAACCCTTTATGACTCATTGTTTTAATCTTTTACTTGTGAGATTGTTAGGTCCAGGAAATTCACTTTCTAATTTTAACTTTTTTGGCTCGATGTCAGAGTACTTAACTGACTCAACTTATGGGTGGATCATATTTGCAATTTTGTTTATATGCTGTTTAGAATTTATGAAAATTTTTCCTCTGAAAACAATCTGTAATTGATAATTGTTCACAAACTGGGGAAATTTAATTCAGATCTATTAGAATTCTACTAGGAAAAAAAGTAACTGTTAAGTTTAAGCATGTATTCATAAATATATGTAAAATGTGTGTATGTGTGTTTGTATTAGAAATGTGAGATGCCATTAGAAGTGTACATAAGGCTGCATATCCTTCATTGCTGAAGATATGCTAAATATTTCACTGGCAAATCTGAAGAAGAAAATAATTTATAATAGTTCATTCACTTATTTGTTTAGATACCATTATTAAACATCCATTTTGTGATTAAGTACCTTTTAAGATATTTATTTGTCCACTGAATGAGTCAACAATTTGAATAAGTGGTACAACATGATATGTTGTGTTTGTATCAGTATTTGCCCTTCATTAGAAATAGCTTATTTACAAATCACAGATTCAGGTTTTGTGCCCTTTGAAACACTGAAGATTGTTCAGCTAAGTTTGCTGGTCATTTGATCCTCATAGCTTTCCAATTTATTTTGACTGTTTTCTGTTTACTGAAAACACCACATTTTGAAAAATACTGATAATATCTTGAATTGTAGAATTATAATAGCTAATTTTCATGGTTGCTATTAATCTGTTATATTCTTAGTTTAAGTAGGTAGGAAATCCTGCTTTAAAAGCCAAATATAACTCCTTTAGATATCCTCCAGAATATAGAAACTGCTAAGGAATGGTGTCCTCACCATGCTGTCCTCACCCCCATGTAGATACATACTTCCATATGCAGTAGACAGGATAGTTTGGGCTCAACATATTTCAAGTGTTTTGGTCTCAAGACCTTTACACTTATAAAAATTATTCAGGATTTGAAACACTTTTTATTTGGGTTATACCTATCAATGATTTTTATTAGAAATTAAAACAAACTTTTTAAAATGTGTTACTTTTTTAAATAGATAACTAACTCTACTAATTATTAACATTAAAATGTCATTTTTTTAAAAAAAATTATTTTTCTCCAAAAAATAAACATTGGGTGAGCAGAGTGGTATTATTTTTTTACATTTTTGGAAATGTTTTTCATTACTGGTTGTATAGAAGGCAGCTGGATTCTCCTATCCGTTTTTTCACTGGATCTGTTGCATCTACTCTGCTGTTTCAGGTTATATTATAGGAGAAATCTCTCTCCTGGCACAAGCATATAGTTTCAGGAGGGAGGAGTATGTAACATTTTTGCCAGATATTTGTGATTTTTCTTCTTTGATACTACAATGAAACTCAACCGGTAGTAATTTTGTGTAAGTTATAGGTAATGTGAAATGCAAAGCGAAATCAATAAACTCTTTATGATTTGTGATGCACTAAAGTCCATTGGTTTATTTTAAACTAGGAATGAATCATTTGCCAATGAATGATTTTGTAACATTTTGCATTGGTCATTGGAAAGTATTAATTGATTCATCAAGTTATACAGATCTTCCACATGTTGATACATTGTGTTATATAAAAATCACATTTGTTAAAATTATCACTGATCTCCCAAAAAGTCTTTCTCTGTTTATGTTTTATGACACTGATTCCAAGTTTTTAAGACTTTTGATTTTTGCTCAAATGCTTAAATTTCACCATTGTCAACATTTTCTACCTTCTTTTTTGACTTGAAGAAGGAGACTCACTTTGTTTAGGACAACCAAAGTTTGTCAGTTGTTCTTTCAGATTTCAGGTATACCATGAAAAATCCCTAATAGTTTTAGCTCATAATTCAACTAGTGTTTTTCTTTAAAACAACTATCATGGATATAGCTCAGCAGCATAAGCACCTGCCTAGCAAGTATAAGGATTTGGTACCTGAGTTTGATCTCCGGTACCACAAAAAAAAAAAAGCAACTATCATACCTGTATGTTCAGTAAAAGTGCTTTTGCATACATACTTCTGTTTCATTGCACAGAATATTGTGCTCAAAGACTGAAATTTCATAAAATTAATTTTTAATATTTCCTCAGTATATTCTTAAGAGTAACTGGCATATTCCTTCCATCTTTATTTATTTATTTATTTATTTAAACTACTTAGAGTACCTGGGTAGGACAGTGACTTCTAGTACAATTTGCTGCCACTACCTTGATTCATGCCATGGTCCCAGATTTTTGCCAACCATTGCTTTTGTAGCATTAATGCAAGTGTCAAAACAGTATAATGGCACATCACATCTTACTATTCTTGTCAAAGTAGTCTTGACTTCATGGTTTCTTATGAAGTGTTTCAGGGTTTTCCAGGATCCATGAACCATACTTTTGGACTGTTTGTTTGATGATTCAAGAATATGATGCACAGACTCCAGACCAAGGGATTCCGTCTCTGTCTAGCTGTGAGTTCTAGAGATCTAGAGCAGGCAGTTGCTGTCATTTGTTAATAATATTGTAAAACAGGATTGGTCCACATGTGTTGTGTACAATGGTGTTTACCTGTCATCCCAGCAATTTGAGAGAATGAGACAGGATAATTGTTTGAGGTCAGGAGTTTATAGACACCTTGAGGAACACAGCATAACAAGACCCTGTCTCTTAAATAAAAAAAAAATAAAAAGAAACTACCTGAACAAACTCAATGGAGTGCCTTGATTAAACCTGGAATCAGAAAAAAAAAAAAAACCTACAAAAGTATTGGTGTATAAATTAAATGTTAGTGTATATAAAGCTCTTAAAACAGCACCTAGAAATATTATTTTATATTATGTACACACACAGATTTGTATACGTATTCCTTTAATTCTGGGTATGTGAAAACTCTATCCAAGTTTATCTTACTGCTTTCAAATCAGCTTATACTTATACTAGACTATATAGATGATACATGTTTTAGTTTTGAAGACTGTATGAAACAGTTCTATTTATCTTGTCTAAACTACTTCAGATGCTCTTTGAATTGCTTTCATAGCCATGATGGAGGAGTAAATATTATCTGTGCCGTGTAACTAGATTTTTTTATTGACTAGTGTGTACCTTTGAGATAATTCCTTCTGTAGTGAGGCCTTGGAGGTATTCGTAGTATGACACAAAGGAGTTGTTAGATTGTTTTGAACTTCAGTGTTAAATAATGGCACAACTTGGCTAATCTTAAAAGTTAAGCAATTATTTGCATTGCTTTCTGTAAACTTTTGCTTTCAGTTCAACTTGGATTTGTTTGGAAGTTGATAGCTTTGTGACATACTCAAATGGTTTTGATTCTCTTTCCTGTGATCTTCATCCAGAGCTTTGTGCTAAAAGCTAGTTGTTATTTTTGCCATACACTGTAGGAAGAGAATGCTGAGGCTTCAAGCATAATCAAAATTAGTGTTTCCTTAAATTTAATCTGTCATTTATTTAGTCAGTACATGAAAGCTATTGATTACTCCTCTCTTTCTTGAATATATTTACCAGAACTTCCAATTGAAAGTAAAAGTAACTTAACCATACTTTTGGTCTTGTCAGAAGCTTTTGTATTCTTGGTTGGTCATAGTAAATGAAAGTGTTCCATTAGAAAGTAAATAATAACAATTTAAATATGAATAATATCAGTAAGCAAGAAGAGGTGGAAATCAACTATGAAATCTTTTAATAGATTTGATCTCAAAATTTGTCTTTCTTTAAGAAATGATGTTATATTATTAATATTCAAATTGTACTTTTTTTCCAAATTGTACTTTCTAATGAAACTGAAAGCAGTTTTTTGAAAAATTTCTACATTTTTTGAATTACATCTGTTTGTATAACAGTATAATAAAATAACTTTTTTTCTATCATCCTTGTAACCAGTAACATAACCTTGTATTTTTCTGATTTAAACTTTAAATGAACTTATCTATAAAGCTCTGGTAGTAAGTCACCTTGTACTATTTCAGTATTCTTCTCCATATCATAAACATAAAAAGAACTTTCTTTCTTTCTTTAAAACCAGAGGAACTTTGGGTTAAGTTTTAGAGCCATACAAGAGATCTGGAATAACATCATATTTTCTTTTAATTATAATCATGTTATAATTTTGTTTTTGGAATTCAATGAAATGCCTTTCACTCTTCTCAGTCTGACCAAAAGGTAATGATCAGGGTAATAACATCTTCAAAAGGAAAGTGAAGAAGAGCCAAGTATTTACATTTATGTTTATTGATATCTGTCCTTCCTTATATTTTCTGCTGTTTATTTTGACTGAAACAAGCTATAGAGTTCTTTCCAAACTCCAAGGACACATATGTATTCTATACTGAGAATCCAAAAGTTTCCCATTTATATGCTCATATTGTGCTGTTTCTTTAGACTTGTGTACACCTAAGCTTTTAATCCTTTTCCCTGAGCTGTCTCCAAAAGCAAACTTCATATTTGATGAAGAAAGAATTGTTTCTAAAGATTGTCCTTGGATTCAGTTATAGAACAGGAAAAGAGTTTGCAATTCTGGGAGTTTCCCTGGCTGAAGTTTTCTGGAGCATGCACAGATCCCCTTGTTAATAGCAGAGACATCTTTTAAAATGAAAATTACCAAAACAAAAATGAAAAGCACTATACAAAATGTATATTTACATGGGTTTTAGAGTTATAATATTATTTATCCTAATCAATAAAAAGTTACAATTTTAGACACATAATAGTAGAATGAAGAAACTTCTAACAGGTAATTTCCGCAAAAGTTCTTCATTGTGCTTTAACATAGTGTGTTTAAATAGCAAGAATATATTTCTAATATTAGAAATTTTAGTTTTTCGAAAGATATTTAAGAAACAAGTGACTATTTTCTATCTAAAAGTCTGTCACATTTTTAGATGACTATAGGCTAAACCAGTGTTTCTCTTTCCCTTTGTATTCATGTCCATAAAAAAGATGTAATCCTGGCTGTGGGTGTCTGATGTATTTAAACCAGATAGATTGCTGAACATTTGGCAAAGACAATTATGTACTTTGACTGGGGTATGGAAACTGCAAACTTCTTCCCTTTGCATTATGTAAATTAGTAGTAATGTAAATAGATTCATATTGCTGTATGTCAGTGGTGGCAAAACTATGACACATGTGCCCCAGCAGGCTTTTTATATCACTGAAACCTCTAAAAGGTTTGCCATGGATGCTGTGCAATATTATCTTGCTAAATATAGATAATATGGATTCATTCCTATTAGAAGGAAAAATTCTTCGTTACAAACTATCAAGTTTTTAGTATAACAACTTTTGTGGGGGACATCAGTCTGTTTTAGTGTTTCCTCTAAATTTTTACAGGATTATAAACCGTAGAAAAATTGATCAGATTCCTCTAGCGATTTTTCTTTTATAGAATATCTTTATATTAGCCAAACATGATGGTGCACTCCTGTAATCCCAGCACTCAGGAGGCTGATAGGCTGATCATTGCAAAGTCGAGACCAGCCTGGATTACAAAGTGAGCCCAAGGCCAGCCTAAACCAAATAGCAAGACCCTGTCTCAAAAAAGACTTCTCCCCCCCACCAAAAAATTTATATTTTATGCTTTTTTGAATGAAACTGCTTTATTCTTGCCTCAGGAAAAAAACTTGAGTTTTGGTAATCACATTCACTGTTATTATATTTCTGTATTTCTTTTTTAGCCTCTTTGTTGGCACTGTTGAAAATGTGAGCAAACAAAACCAGACTTAAAAGTTGTTAAATTTTGATGATAAAATAGGTAGACATTAAACTGCATAAACAAAGAAAAAGATTTTTAATGAAGCAATAAGCTAGTTTACAATTTCCATGTTTAGTTTTACAAATATTTGAATATTACATTCAATGCATTTAGTTATTACATATAGGCCACTTTTATGAGACTATATTATTTTTACCACATTTATAAATAATGGTAATAATAACTTAGTGAACCTTCAGCAAATTGGTTCCAACTAATTTTAAATATTGCTGAGGCCCCACTTTCTTCTCAAAAAAGTATGGAGAAGTGCTACATTTCTGAGGTAACTTAATGTTTACAAATGACTGATAGGAGACAAAATACAGGAAAGATAAGAAGTGAATCTTAAGCTAATTAGACACAAACGACACTGATTGTCTAGTTTTGCAGAGCATTACGTGGTATGTTCTATGTTTAGGTTTCATTTTACTGTCATGTTTTTACTTTTATTCAATTGCTAATCAACAGTTTCCTCTGTGAAGATGTTTTTGCCATTCTTGGAACCACCGAGAATTTTCCATTTAATAATATTACTGTTTGTAGAGGTCCCAGGTATGTGACCTTTAAGGGGGTAAGAGAGGACAAATAATTTTCCTACTTTTAGTATGTAGAGTGAGTTGGCCCTTTCACATCAAGCCTAATTTGATGCGAGCTAACATGAACCTTGACAAAATCTAAAATCCATGGCTTAAAATTTAAACTGGAAGGAGACAATAAATCTTACTGTTTAAATCACCCAACAGAGTAATAGTACTATTTAGAACATTTCTCCAGTATGTATCCTTGAATCAGTTATTCTGTAATGTAAAGCTGGTTACTTTTCAGTACTTTAAAATTTGTTTGCAGAAGGTGGAGCGCAGAAAATGTGCCCATCATTGAGTTTAGCTGAGAAAAGTAGGTGTGCTGTAATGTTTCTATTCCAAAAGAGTTGTATTTATATGAGTTACAGAACTGGTTTACGTAAATGAAAAACTAAGATTTTCCATAGACTGGGAAAAGTTTCAAAAGGATGACTTTTGTGTTTGCCACCTCATACCCACCGAACGTTACAAACAAATACTCGTATTTGCAGTAGGCCACTTGTGGGTGTGCCTAACTTCGGTTCACAAGTCGTTCAAGCTCAAGTTTTTTCCAGGTATAAATGAGACACCATCAGAAAATGAGTACTCCCTCTGTGTTGTTGTAGTGAATTCAAGGTTTTAAGATTTATGAACTTATTTTTTGTATGAAAGTAGATATATCAGAAGATCTTTTGTTTCAGGAAGGAAACTAACACCTTTGATGTGCAATGGCAGTATTGTCTTTATCATGTGTACTGATATTTTTGGTTACTGAACTAGAATTTGGTGAAGTTAAGATACTCAGTAACCCACTTTATTTTAATTACTTTTACAATAAAACTTTTATACACTGATAAGTTTTTAAACATGATTCTGTTACTTAATCTAGCTACTGAAATGTCAAAGCTGGCTTCAGAACTAGTGAACATTCTAATCGTTCTTTTTTTTCCTGGAGAAATCAGGAAAAAAAAACTTCAACAAAGTCATTATATTTAATTTTTAGCATTGGTCTTTTCAATATTAAATAGCAAAATGGCCTCTTTTAGCAAGACCAACAAGAACCAAGTCGAGGCTTAAAGAAATTTATTTTGCCGCTTTATTTTCCATTTTTGATAAATGAGAAAGAAAAAGAAAGCTTTGCTTCATAGCAATCTTTCTTAGAGTTTTACAACTTAGTTTAGTATGAAGTTTTACTAAGCTTGTTCTAAAATATAAAATCTAACGTAGTTGCTACTGCTCTATAAACTATTTTCTTTTCAAAATATTTTTGAAATTGAAAACTTTTAGTAGTACTTATTGAAGAAAAGCAATTTAACCTTTCCAATTTTCTTGGTGCCATTTCTAAAAAGTCAAACTATCCCTCAAAAAACACCTTACTAATACATTATCCCTCAAGATTTTTTAATGTCTGTACTCATCTCATGCAACAGCATTCTCCACAATTAGGTTAGATCATATAATTGATTTATTCCCTAATAATTAGTATATTTATTTCATCAAAATTATTTGATTGCAAACTTTTTTTTCCTGTAATCTGATACAGTGTTTTCAGTAGGTTATGGAGAGGATACACATACATATGTTTGTGTTTTTTGCTTTATTTTCTCAGTTTAGTCAATCAAAGATCCAATGTTTTATTGGAGTAAAGTTGGGGTAGAAACTGTTACAATATATCTCAGCATAGCTTCTCTTTGTTTCCAAGGTACCTTAATAGGAATAAACATGTACTAATCACAGTGTACAAGCAAGATAGGGCTCCTGAGTCAGGACAGCTCATGTGTTACTGTCATTGCCCTTTTATATTCACTATTCTGAAAGAACTAACAATCTGTGGGCTCTTCTCTTTTCATCACTATTCCAGAAGAACTTGAACTAACAGTCTGCGGGCTTCCTTTTAAGGGAATGTTTATAATTATCAGACTTCCCTACTTGAACCAAACTCAGTGTCAGCATGGACATTTTTGCATCCAGAGAGAGAAAGCAGAATTAATACCCAGGTGACCTCTGCATCTGACTTACAAGTGTTCTAGAAAGACTATTTCCCCATAAATATTAAAGCTCAAATTTCTAACTCTTAATCTTAGAATTACCAATGAGCTCTTCATTTTTTGTATCAAAACAAACAGAAATATGGTCATCTAAACTGACGAGATTTGTACATCCACTTATGTTTGGCTTGAGAATGATTTTTATACTAGGTCTAAATGTGATCATATCTTCTTAGGAAATTTATAAAAAACAGTGAGTCATGTTATGAAAACTTGACCCCAGAGGAACTGAGTATTCTGGTCTATCTCTTGATAGGAAAAGAATATCTTTCAAAACAATGGAAGATTAGATCATTTTCATATTTTAGATTAATCCTTTTTGTGACTCCCTGAACTCTGCCTGGCATATACTAGGTGCTGAATTATATATCTATTCAATACATTCAGTAGACACTTAAATATATTTGGTGTATTGGGTACATGGAGATTACAAATATGAAAAGTAAGTTTTGGTCCTAACTTTCATTCAGTATTCATCTGTAGTATATTGAATTATGTTAAGATTCCATGGATAAAGATGAGAATTAAAAACCTAGAGCAAAAGGAAGTAATGGAGTCAAGGACGTTAGTGAGTATATATAAGTAGTATTAAAAGAAATTAAGACAAAAATAGTTCACTTGTGAACAAGGAAAGCTTAGTGGAATAGGTAGTATTTGAGCTAGGCTGTAAGAACTTAGCAGGATAAAGATAGATAGAAGGTCATTCTTTTTAAGAAAGTTTCTCTAGGCAAGAAAGCACAGGACCTGGAGAGGGGAGGGATTGAGAAAGGCCCAACTGTCTCCATAGGTTTCCACACACTACCTTAACAAAATAGATTGGGATGAGTAGCAAAAAGATCAGTTAGAAATCTATGGAAAGTGTACAAAGAAGAAAGTAAAGCACTTTAAAAAAAAAAGGAAAGAAGATGGAAAAGAGTTAGCTGTGAAAGAAGAAATGACAACTAGACATGACAACTGATTGAGTGACCAAAAGAAATCAGGGAACTCTGCCATTTCTTCTAAGTAGCATTGTACTGCTTGAGCAGGGTCATCTCTAGCTAGAAGCCTGCAAATTATGAATTCCCTTAGATGTAGTCTCTAGATACTCTCTTTGGGCAGAGACTACTGGAGATAGGCTCCCTGGTAAGGACATAGCCATTCAGGCTCATCCTCCCCAGAGCCAAACCTCTGGGTCTGTGGCTAGGAAGTAAGAAGCAGAGGAGTTAGTATGATGAGAACCAGAGGCTAAGAGGGCCAAGCAGAAAATTGAGCATTATAGGAGCATAGATGTCCAGGAATCTCAGAAATAGAAGCTGGATAGGGGAGAAATGACTGCTGTACCCCATGACCTCAAAATAATAGGTGGGAAGATAAAGGTTTCCCAAGCATTAGAAATGAATTGGCAGAAAAGGGAGTTGATTGTTGTTGACATTTGTGTGTGTTTAAACTTCTCTTCTTAAAGCCGGCGTGGTGGCTCACGCCTGTAATCCCAGCACTTGGGAGGCTGAGGCAGGAGGATCCTTGTGAGTTCGAGACCAGCCTGGGCTACAAAGTGAGCTCAAGGCCAGCCTGAACTGCATAGTGAGACCCTGTCTCAAAAATGACAATAAATAAATAAATAAATAAATAAACTTTTCTTCTTCTTCTTCTTCTACTACTACTACTAAAAACAATAATATTACTTATAAAGGAACATTTTAGAAAACATGTAAAAAGCTTCTACCATCTGTATAGAACTGTTAAGATTTTGACATTTTGCTTCAATGAAGCAGGGTATTCAACTGGAGGTAACAATACGTGCCATATTGTTAGACAAAATGAGCTACTATACTTTCTTGTTACTGTCTATTTACAGCGAGTGGGCAGGAGTAGGCCAGTCTACTTACAATCTTTCCAACAGGACTTACACAAGATTGGAGAGCTGCCAGAGAAAGTCAAGGGAGTGGCATGGCCAGATCTACACATTAAGGATATAGGACTCCAAATGATATAAGGGAAATATTATAGCTCCCAACCTGCTAGATGTCTGATCTGCTGTGTTTGAGGGCCCCAAAATCAAAGAATGAATTCTAAGCAACAGTGGAAATTAAGAGCAGGAAATTCTATTCAGGTAGAGGTAGCCCTGGCCTGATACAGATAGGAGGGGACCTGGGAAGTGAGTTGTGCAGGAACCCACTTATAAAAGGAAGCTTTATAGAGCAAAGTCACACAGTAAGTACAAAATTAAAAGGTGGATTCAAGGTGAGACAAAACTATGATCAATGAATAAGATTACAAGTGTAGTCACTTAGATAATATTGATCCATTAGGGAAGCAGGTCATGGAGAAGTGTGTATGAAGGAACAAGGACCTTTTTTGGAAAGGATGGGTTAGGAGGTCCTAGTTACCCACCCCGGTGACTAACGCCTATTTAGAGTACCAGTCATTATTGTTTATCCCTTGGGTGGGATGGTATGTAGGTATAGTTATTCTATCTTTTTTCTTGAGGCCTGACCTTCAAGTGGTGAATCTTCAGCCACAATTATAATGTGTTCTTCTGCACTGACTTCTTGAAGGCCTAACTCTATCTGACTGCCTGTATTATTTCTTGTATCTAACAGCTCTCTGTAATACTTTTGGTTTGTTATTTTGTTTTTTGTTGTTTTGTTTTGTTTTGTTTTCATCTTGGTGTAGACAGTGAATTAGAGGATAGCAGGGTTTGAGGCCTAGAAGCCAGTTCTAAGGCCAGATCATAAGGTGTTAACCAGACATGGGAATTAAAGGGGTTAGGAATTTGAGAGCTTTGTAAGGAACAATTGGCAGAATGCAGTGATTTAAAAGTGGTGAATATCGAAAAGCATGCTGTAGCTGTCTAGTTGTTTTATAGGAATTGAAAAATCAACATGTCCAAAACAAATTATAAGCATTCACACCAAATTTACTCCCCACCCTAGATTCCCTATCTTGGTACATAGATCCTTACTTACCAAGTTATTCAAGCCAGAAAATTGGAAATCATCCTAGACTTTTTCCTATAATGTCTAAATCTAGTCAGTCACAAAACCTACTAGACCATCCACTTAAATATTTAAGACCTATTTATCTACGTCTTCATTTGCCAAGTCCACATAGTTATGTTTTCCCTAAAAGCGTGATTGTCAAACTATGGATTATAGACCATATCTAACCTGCTATTTTTTGAAATAAAGTGTAATAGAAATTAGCTACCTTTGTTAGTAGATTACTCTTTCCCATTCATTGCTTTTATGCTCTAATGGGAGATCTGAGTAGTAAAGCCTCAAATATTTACCCGCTGGCCCTCTACAGGTTTGCTGACCTCTGGCTTACAACACTGTAACATAACTGACTTTCCTGCATTCAGTAATCAGTGATTTCCCTGCAACACTGTTTTCTACTCATGTCAACTCCCCTTGGTTATAGTATTTTTTCCAACAGCCAACAGAGTTCAATCTATAACTCCCTCACCTGGAGGTCATGAATACTGTTTTTGTTTTTCAAATTCTAATTCTTCCTCAAAATGCCTTTGCCAGTAAACCCTAGATATCCATCTTCAATTTTTTATCATGGTTCCCTTCCATAGGAGGCATTTACATAAGAACAGTTGATCTACAATACTGTTATGAGGTTTAATCTTTCAAGGTCTTTAAAAGGGCTTTTGTGATGAATCTGTGTTTTATAAAATAATATTTCTTGAAAAATCCCATTGGTTATATGTCAGTAATAAGGAAGGTAGTAAATATTGCCAGACATTATCTTTACTTGTCCCATAAGAATTTAAATGATTTTAAAACTATTTTAACAGCTCTACTGTGTGCAATTGAGATTCTGAAAACACCATTAATGTATATTATCAGGAAACTCAGGAAGCCTTTTACTGACTTCCAGATGCACCATAATGGAAAAAATTAAAGATAGCATTAAAGATATACAAGAGAAAGTAGAATCAATAAGTTGTTATACATATATGAGAGAGTACTACTTTTAGTATCTCAATTCTTATTAAATCATATTGAGGCTAATTTTTTAATATTTGAGGCATTTTATTTAAAGTTTTTTCACAAGTAAACTCTATTAGTGATATAATTTCCAGGGGAGATTGGTAGTATATCCAGAAATTAGTCCCCTTTAGTCGTGACCCTAGTAACACTTAAAACTATATAAAGGTTTTGATGTATCTGCTTCTACTAGAATGAATTTTATCAGGAAAGAAGGAAAAAAGCTATTTTCTCAGCAGAAAAAGTGAAAGGAACTAGTAGATTTTTGATTTGGGCAAAGTCCCACGTATTTCAAGAAAAAATTACTTGCTCGTCTCTTCCTAAAAATTAACAGTATATTTAATAGTGCTGGAAAAGCAAAATGAAATTGTAATTATAGTCATTCAAATAGCTGCAAGTTTTGACAAATACCAGTTGTACACTTGATTTAATTTAAATGCTAGGTAAGTAAAATATGTAGTAAAAATCTTTGTTTCCATTGAAAATTTGTTGTATGCTTAATAAGTATAAGGAAGCATGCTAGATGCTCCTTTATTCAACAGTTTATTAAAAATTTAAACTAAAATTTATCTTGTTTTCTATGAAGATGAAAATGTAAATAATTGGTTAGAATACTTCAGTAATTTAATATTTGTTACTAGTAGCTAGTATTCATAAACACACAAATAAACCCCAAGATCACAGTAATTGAAACATTTTAATTGCTTTTGGTTGGTGCAAATTCTAAATGGTTAAAATCTACACAACTGAAATTGAAATAAATGACTACTAAGAAGAGATTATTCTTCTCTTTTAATCTTTATTCCAAAGTGATTTTGCTAAAATTACATAGTTTCTAATAAATTGATATTAGAAAATATCTACTGAACATTTTGAACTCCATTTTAAGAGAAAATGACTTAAGATCACAAGGGTCCTATTGCTTATCTTTTATGACACTGGGTTAATGGACTTCCTGGCAAAAACTAAAGACTATGATATTATAGCATTGCCCCTTCTTTTACATTGAAAAGTGTTTCCATGAAAGAAGGGCAAGGTTATTTCTGTCCTTTCTAGAGTATTTAAGGACAGAATCAAGACCAGTGAATGAAAGTTAGCAGGAAACAAATTGGGGCTCAGTAATTAGGAAAAGCTTTCTAACAGGTAGTCCAGGTCCAACTGGAACTTCTTTCTGCTGTATCACAAGGAAGTACCAGTGTCCAAGTGGGAGTCACTGGCCCTCTGCCAGATGTGCTGAACAGTGGACCTTTTTCTTTATAGATGTGACAAATGAGCCTTGAGGCCTTCTTTGGGGCTTTACCAATGAACTTCTGCTTCCCTCTGGGGGAATAGTGTGAAATTTCAGCACTTTATTTCAGTGTATCTCCAGGAACTTACTTTATTTAATCTTCATTGAGCATCTATCATTGATATACTCTCCTTTCCCTTCACCTTCAGAAATAACTTTTAAAAATATTTTTATTTTTAATTGTGGCAAATCCACATAATATGAAATTTACCATTTTAACGATTTTTATTGTACAGTTTATTCATGTTAAATGTATTCATGTTATTGTACAAGCAAGCTCAAGAACTTTTCATTTTGTAAAACTAAAACTGCCTCATTCTCCCAGCTCCTGGCAACCAGTATTCTATTTTTGTTTCTATAAATTTGATTATCTTAAACATGGCTTACAAGTGAAATTATATAGTCTTTTTGTGGCTGGATTGTTTGCCTTAGCATAATAGCCTCAGAGTTCATATATGGCATAGTTTGTATCTAATTTTTATCCCTTTGAAGGCTGGTTAATACTCCATTGTATGTATGTTATGTATGCACCACATTTCATGTATCCCTTTGTCCACATGGACATTTAAGTTGCTTCTACCTCTTGGCTATTGTGACTAATGTGACTGTGAACATGGAAGAACAAATATCTCTTAGCCAATCTGCATTCAGTTCTTTTGTACCAATATCTTGAAGTAGGGTTATTGGGTCATAAAGCAAACCTATCTTTAAATTTTTAAGCCATATTGTTTTCTATAGCTTCTGCACCATTTTACATTCACACCATCAGTGCACAATTTCTAATTTTTCTACATCTTTACAAACACAGATTTTTCTGTTTTGTGGAGGTGTGGAATGGGGTATTTTTGTTTTTGTTTTTCATAATATGCACTGACATAATTTTCAGTACTTTGTGCAATACCCTACACATAGTGGCTGTTTGCTATGTTAGTTGAATTTGGATACAGAGTAATAGAATCAGCATTCTGTATGTTAGGATAAAATAAAAATAACACATCTTAAAAATATACATCCTTGCTTAGAATCACTTATGAACATCTTTTAGTTGCACTGTCATGTCTACCTTGATGTCTTGAATCAATTCAAAATGTTTATCTTTCATGGTCATTTTGACTTTAGGGAAGAACCAAAAGTTACAAGGTGCCAGATTCAGCGAATAAGGTGGATAAGGATACACTAAAGAGTTTTTACAAGCTTGCTTTTCTGTGGGATGGCACTTGGTAGCAGCATTCTCTCTGTTTTTCAATCATACCTCTTAAAGACATTCATGAAAGAGAACTTCCAAAACTGCTTCACAACATGGCAAGAATGATAAATATGTTCAAAGCAGAGGAGAGTATATAAGGACAATTAATGTTAATGTCTTTTACTGTAATAAATTTTATATAATTCTAAAAGTAAATATTTACTATAGTTTTTATCACACTGTGTCATCTGCTTCTCTCCTTGATTCCAGAAACTTTTTTATAATACTAGTAAAAACCAGGCATGCTAATTCTTCTACAAGAAAACTATGAGGTACATCTAGGAATTAAAGTTTTTGAAGTTTTTTTTTTAAATTCTTGTCCAGAAAAGTAACTAGTTTACTACATTAAGAGTTGTGTTTAGTTTTTCTCTTCTCCCTTCCACCCATGCAGTGTCTACAGACTAATATGAGATCACTAGTGCTCAGAGCCAAGTTTATAGTTAGTAAGGCCATGTTTAAACTTCTGTTATCTTGAATAAATTCTTAGTAACTTCATTATTAATAGTCTAACAATAAGCAATTCTTAGCCTTTTGTAAAAGAGACTTATTGTTGTTGTCATTTTTTGAAAAATGACTTGGGAATAAATAAGAAAAGTAAACCAAGTCTTCATTCCCAAGTAATTATTGCAAAAAAAAAAAAGTTGTAAGTAGTATTTCATTGGCAATGAGTAGTCATCATTTTCAGAGATTGTGTTTGCAACTAGAAAATATGTCTTTCTTTAAATATGTTGACATAATAAGCAGGTACTTTGCAGCTGTTTTACACTGTATAGATGGTGTTGATATAGAGCAGGACTCAGTTCTTTGTTTAAAATGATGACATTTTAATGAATTTATTGCTTTTGAGAGCAATATAAGACATATATTAGGTAGAATTATACATTATCTGTGAACCAAACCAAGTGCTGAGACTTTAAATAAATAAAACATCTTCTTTTAACCTTCCTTTGATACATGCTTCCTTGATACATTCTTACTGGCATAATGGCCAAAGCAAACTTACAGAGTGAGTAACTAGTTCTAATATTTGACCTAATTAAATAATGTCCCATCATGACTATATCACAAATAATATTTAATTAAGTATACGAAAGTTTCTTGGGAAAGATTCTTCAGGTTCTTTTTCCTTTAAAAGACAAGACAGAGGAAGGCATAGAAGTATGGATAGTTAATTACCACACTGAGTATTTGGGAACAACCTTTGAGGGGCAGGGGTCCCTCATACCTGCTTCTGGAGAAAAAAATTCTTTCCCAATTTAATGAAGTCTTATTGTAGAGTTTCAAAGAGTGAAACAGAGATAGAAAATGGCTGTTTCTAGCTAATCCATCATACAAGCAGGCCAAGTGTAAATTAAGCTATGTGAAAGAGACTTGGCTTGGGGAAAATACTATTAACATTACCATCTTCTTTAGACCAAAGCCTACCAAACTCATTTTTCTTACATGAAAATTTTATGGTTTTTTAAGATGATTATAAATTCCAGTTTTATTTAGAGGCTACTTCATATTCATTTAAAGCAAAGGGATCCATCACTGACACTCACCACCTAATATCAATACTTATACACACAATTAAGTTAATCAAATTGTTTTAGTTTTTTAAAATAGTTAATGTATTTTAATTAAACCTTCAATGGATGATACTTGTTTTGTGGTATTAGGGAATCTAATGTGAATTGTATTTTCAAAAGCAAACCAATATTTAAAAATTTAAGACTAATAGACTTCAGTTTTAAAATTTTTCTTATTTTGAAATCTAATATTGGTATTACCAGGCATTTATTCAAGATAGCCAATGTTAATCCTAACTACCTACTATAGACTTGCCTCCAAGCACCAGTGATCTTATTTGAAATGTCCTAAACTTTTGCTGTTTCTTCCTTTTTATTTTGAAGCTTGTTATAATATTTCAAAAAAACTTTGTATATGTGTGTAAGGTTTCTAGATTTTAGCCTGAACTTTTAATAGTTTTACCTTAAGTGGGTTTTCTGTTGATTTTGTTTATTTTTTAATGACAAACATTGACATTTTGGGATAAGAAATTAGAGAGGTTAACTTAATGTTCTAATTGCAAAAAGTAATTACAGAAAGAACTTAAAGACTTAAATCATTGCCACATTTATTAGAACAGTTAATTTAAGTGGGTGGTAGTGTTAAGGGATAGAAATTGAGTTAAAGATAAGCATTTGGAGGAATATTGATAGGTAATAAAAAATGGACTTAGCTGCCCCACAGCCTTTCTGTGTTTTAAATTCTATTCTTATAATTCTGAAATTTAAATCTGCATTAAGTTTTATTATTCCTGTAACTCTTTGCACAGTAATACCTTGTGATGGACCAGATAATTGCTAGCTAATATAATTAACCTAAGTTGAAAATATAAGTATATTGATTAAAATGCTGTTATAAAAGCCTATAAAGAATAGTAATATTTTAGTAGCGCAAAGAGAATATTGTCAGCTGACAATGCATTTTCTAACCTGTTCTCCTAGCGAAGGTACCAGATTGAAGACACTGTAAGCTTGCTCTTGATTTAAGGTTTGAGTAATTTAACAGCTGGACAAAATATTTTTTTGAAGAATAACTTTTAGATAACACCATTTATTACCTGTTTCAATTTCAGTGTTCAGTTCATTCATCCTTGTCTAATAAAAACTACTTCCTTTTTTTGCTATAGTCACTCATTGGTGTTCCTTTCAAAAAAGAGACAAAGACAGGGGCCTTAGTATGAACAGGATATATGCAGTTAGGATAACTATATGATGTCTACCATGTTTAAAAATTTAATAATATAAAATGTATAAATGTGGAACCCCCATCAGGAACCTAGTGTTAGATAATTAAAGAATCCAAAATACAAAGGACCTTTTAGGAGCTTTGGCACATAGCATATTGAGTGTCTATCTCTTCCTTCTAATATCCAGTTTGTCAACTTTGAAAACATGGGTAAGATATTCAGTGTATGTGCATAAACAATCTAGGTCTCACTGAGAATTTATCTTGGACTTATGTTTTCATCTGCATTTAATAAGTGGTTATTATGATTTTGATATACTTTATATCATTTCAGTATCAATTGCACTTTAAAGAGATAGAAAGGACTCTGCAAAATTTAAAATGTCTGCTTCTGAAAATATATTTCTAAGTAAGTGAATACATGGCCACAAAACAGGAGAAAATATTTTCAGCATGTATATTTGATAAAAGATTTCTATCTGGAAACTTCCTATTCAAAACTAAGAAAACAGGTTTGAGAATGGGCAAAAGACTTGAATGAAAATTTATAGGAAGACAAATAAATGGTCTACAAGCAGAGGAAAAATGCTCAACATCATATTCAGAAAATCCAAATTAAATCACTGAGATACCATTCACCAGAAAGGCTTTAAAAGTGTCATATTCAGAAAACAAAAATCGCTATATGATAAACTCACTATATAGGCTCTTAAAACAAGAAAAAGAAAAGGAGGAGGCAGAATAAAAGAAAAACAAAATGTTAGCAAGAATGTGGAGAACAAGAACTGTCACATATAAATTACTAGAAGTATAAAATGTGAGAAGAAATTTGATTTTTTATAAAGTTAAGCATACATATATCTTAGGACCCATTACTCCTAGGTATTTATCAAAGAAAAATGAAAACATTTATCCACGAAAAGACTTATAGATGCATGTCAGAGTGGTTCATTATTTCCAAACACTGGGTGCAACCCAAATTTGCATCAACAGGGTGACAAGTAGAGAAATCATTTATGGAACATGTATATAGAATATTAGTTAGCTATAAAAAGAAATTAATTACTGATATGTAATGCACCAATTTCTGTGACTCTGAAAAGCACTTTGTGTTGAGTGAAGAAGCCTGACATTAAAAAGAACATACTATATGACTCCATTTATGTGGTTATTGCAGGAAAGGGTGGTGGCAGTGGCAGAGACTATGTGGAAAAGGGGTACAGTTTTCTGAGATTATGAAAACCTTTTAGGCAAAAAAAAAACCTTCTAGGCATATATTACACAGGTGTATATATCTATCAAAACTTACTGAATTATACATATTTAGGACACTGTTCATTGCATTATATTGTAAATAACTATATACTTTAAATAAAAAGTTTTAAAAAATTAAAGATAGTAAGACATGTTTAGTATTCAGAGTAGAATGGCAAATATACCTAAAATGCTAGAAAATAGATATATTGGGCATGACAAAGTTACTAGCTGTTTTTAAGCATATGGTTAAAACTAAACAGAACATTTGTGTAAGTGTGAATAAGGAAGATACAGACAATATGAAGGCAGCATTCTAGAAGTAGAATCAGTTCCTTTCCTATTAGAATTCTCCTATTATTACTAGTGCTATGTCTCAGAGGCTGTAGTAAGTCCTTTGTGTTCATTTTCTCCTCCTTAGTGAGACCTTTCCAAAGAATGTGAAAATTAAAATGTGATCATTCTTTTTGAAACTGTAGTATCAACATTTTATTATTAGGTTGAAACCTAATATTAGTAAAAATTGTTTATTTGGTATATCTGGGTATACATTCTTCTGTGTTACCTCATTAAACTTTCTCTACAGCCTTAGTAGGTAGTTACTGTTATAGACCCATTTTTTATTTAAGGATCCACAGTCCTCAAAATAACAAAACAAAGTTCCATCCCTGTAATCTTACTTTAGATAACCATGCATTTACCTGCTATAGAGTACAAAACCAACCAGTGCTTTTTTACTCAAGTCATTACAATTTAATAATTTTATTCATTCCTTAATATTTAAATGAATTAAATATTAGTAGAATAGTTACAACATCTAACATGATGATACTAAATTTTAAAAGGTATAAAAACCCTCAATGTGAATTAAATGCAAAAATTTATAGGAAACCACCAAAAATCTACATATATCTAAAGAAAGCTTTTGCTTATTCAGACTGTGGGGGCTGAGAGTCTAATAAGTACCTTAGTTGATTTCGAAGCACACCACCATTGTATGATAGTTGTCACTGGCAAATCTAAATTACTAAACCAGACTCTTCAGGTTAAATTTTCAATTTTGCTTGTTTACTTGTTGTTCAAATCTGCTTTATGATAGGTACCTATTCAATATAAGGACCTCACATAGGGTCAGTTTTGGTTTTTAATCTTATTGATAGAGCACTATCAATCTTTCTTGAGATTTTCCATCAAATTTTTGAGTATTTTTTAACTGTTTTAATAAAAAACACTTGCATTTCCTCATAAATCTAAATATTACCCACCTCTTCCTGAACATTATTTGGTATTTTAAACACTGGTGAATTTCCTCAAAAGATATCTTTAAGCCTGGCATGATGCCACACATCTATAATCCCAGTACTTGGGAGACTGAGGTAGGAAAATTGCTGCTAATTCGAGGCCAGCCTGGGCCATGTAGTGAGTTTAAGAACATCCCAGACTACATAGTGAGATGCTGTCTCAAAAGTTAAAAAAAAAAATTAGTTGATAACTTGTAAGTATGATTAGTATGTTATCAAAATACAAATGACTATACATTGTAATAGTCTTCTTTAATTATCTATTGCTATGTGAAAACATCCCAAAACTCAGTAACTAAAGCCCATAATTCTGTGAGTCTGAAATATAGACAGGGTTCAAAGCAGAAGGTTTAATCTTCTCTGAAATATATGAAACCTTAGTTAAGGATATTCAGATGACTAGGAGCTACGTGGATCAGTGGAGGGGGTTTCACCGCTAGGGTCATATGTCCCAAGCCTCGATTCTGCCTGTGAAACCAATTTCTCTATTCTCTATGTGGTTTTTATGTGTGCTAACTTGCTCTTAGAATTCAAGAGGATGTATTCCAGAAGTATAAGCCCTAATGTTCCAGTGCTTATTGAGCCTCATTTTACATTTGTTTTTGTTTTTGTTTTATTGACCAACTCCAATCTTCCCTGATATAGTTGCATTTTCCTAGCAAGTCCCTGATATTGAAGCCCAGAGTCACTATAGGATGGGACTACACAAGTTTGCAAATACCAAAAGTTCAGTAGAAGCCACCAGTGTAGCAGTTTACAAAACTTGCTGAGGTTGCTCCTGAGTTCATAACAGATACTCTGTACTTACCGATTTAAAAGTCAAGAGCATTTTATATGCTTTTTCTATTATTTTTATATTAATTGTTTTATTTTGACATAATTAACCTTTCATATGTGAATAAGTTTCGAAGAATAACTATTTATTTTGTTTTGTTTTTTGCCTTTTTGAGCCAGGGTTTCACTGTGCAGTTCAGACTGACCTTGAACTCACTTTGTAGCCTAGATTGGCCTCTGATCCTCCTACTTGGGCCTCCTAAATGCTGAGATTTCAGGCATGCACCACCACATCCTGCAAGAGGAATGAGATTTGAAGACATAATTACTTTGAAAGGAGATTCCTGAGTTGAGGTTCTTTTTTATGCATAATTTAACAGCAATGTAATATCAGATCCTAACTGCCATTATGTTGCCTTACATTTTATTTCTATGTAATATTTAATCTCAATAAGAATTTAAGTCATCAAGTAATCATTCTCATTACTTTCCAAAGGAATATTCATTGCCACCGTACTTGAAAACTAAATATGATAATGATTTTAATATAGTATCATTCTTCCAGTGTTGTTTTGCTGTTGCCTGAGTTTTCTATTCTGTGCATCTTTGTATGAAGATTTAAAAATCTATTTTGGTTGATGTTTCTATGTACAAAGCACAGAGTACTAGACATCAAGTAGGTCTGGCATGTTACTTCAAGTTCTAAGTGCTGTATAACAGAAACCTTTTTGGCTTAACCACAGATGAATATATTAAAATGATATCAGTAAATGCACAGAATTGATGGAAAGGCTGCAGAGCAAGACTGAGGGAAGACAGAAAGATCTTTCAGAGGACTGTTACTTCTGACAACTCACTTTCACTTACCTGCCATAACTCTTGCTGGTACAGCCCTGGATATTCACCAGACTTGACCATGAAATATCACTGGACTCTGTGCCACTGTGGCCAGCCCAAATGTAATTTTTTAGTTAGCAATAATCGCGCCTCGGGTAAACCTCATTGGCTACGATACTGCCACTGTGCAAAACTCCAAATGTAATTTTAAAAGCATTTTATTGTTAAAAAATTTGGGGCAGATAAAAAAAATTTACAGCAAAGTATATAGTAATAGTACCAATAAAGGAAAATACATTTATATCACCTGGATTTACCAATTATTAATAGTTTCCCTTTTGCTTTAAAATTTTAGCACAGAAATAAATTACAGAAGTCACTATGTTTACCACTAAAATCTTCAGTAGGATGCCCTTTTAAAAATGGACCTATATAACCATAATTTTCTATCTAATTATATAATACATTAATAATAATTTTCTAAAAATCATTATTTAATACTCAATATAATTCAGATTTTCACCAGTGTTCTTGAAATATCTTTTACTGCTGGTCCTTACATGTGAGGAACTCATTAAGAGCCACGTGTTGAATTGTATTGTTATTAGGCTGCTATTAAAACATACCAAAGACTGAGTGGCTTATACACAAGAGAAACTTAAAAATGTGAGTTCTAGAGTCTCACAAATCTAAGATCAAGACACCAGATTCAATATCTGGTGAGAGTCAACTTCTTGTTGCCCATCTTCTTGTGTCCTCACACAGTAGAACAGGAAGGCATCTCTCTGGAGTCTTTTTTTAAAAATTAAATAAAAAACCAATAATCATCCATGAAGGTTCTGCCCTACAGAAATCACATCCCCAAAAGCCCCACCTTCAGGTACCTACCATCCCATTAGGATTAGGTTTCAGCACAGGACAGCAGTTGTAAAAACATTTATTTTCTCAGACCTCCTTTTTTCTGTTATCATTAACTTGTTGAGGAAGCCAAGCCAAATGTACTATACAGTGACTTACTTTTTGGATTGTTTCGGGTTTTATCAAAAGGAGAATAAATCTTTAATTTTTTTATTATTGTTAAATGGAATAGTCACCTCTAAGGGAGAAAAAAGGGGTTTTGTTTATCTGCCTTTCTGTATGTATCACCAATATTATATATGGCTCATCAGTTTTTTATATCTTCAGTGTAATTAAATCAATGGCAGTTATTAGTCTTTTAAAATCATCCCAACTTTACCCTCTTGTTTTACTTTCATTGTTCAATACTTCTCTAAAGTTTATTGTCTTAGGCAAAAGTACCATTCTGACTTTGCTGAGATCATATATACTGTCTAGCTGTCAGGTGAATATCATACCAGATCATTGACTTGTGAAATGAAAAGCAGCGTTCTAAAGAGTGATTAAATTAAGCTAATTGACTTGTCCATCATATACTTATTTTTGGTGGTGAGAACATGATATTTTTTGTCATAGTAATTTTGAAATGCACAATATATTATTAACTATAGTCTGCATGCTGTACATTATATGCCCGAAATAAATCTTTCTTTATCTGAGTTATTGGTCAAAAAAACCAAACTTATTTTGTCTCTTTGAAATACTGATCCCTCTTCCAATGTCTAACCTCCATCTCTATGTATGTATGTATGTATTTATGTATCTATGTATCTATTTATTGTGGTGCTGACTTTGCATTCAGGGCCTTCACAATGAATTACATTCTCAGCACTTTTTTAAAAATGTTTTTTAAATTTTATTTTAAAGAGAATAAAATCAAACAAAATGAAACAGAATAAAGCCAATCAAAACAAAACAATGAGAGCAATACAGGACTTCAAAACCAGATAATAGGAAATCAACAAAGGCTACCATAATGCCTCATGTTATCTTCAAAATAGCTGTCAATACCATAAGACATAACAGACTATAACAAAACAAAACAGAATAAAACCAAACAAAATAGTAAAAAGGTAATAGGGAATTAACAGTGGCTACCACAATCTCTTTTTAGATATTTCCTCCCCTTTTACTTTCACCATCTGTTGTACATTTTGGATCCTACTAACTCCTTCAGTTTTTTATACTAGGGACACAAAATGATGTGAAATGATTTGGACTCACATGGGTACATCCATTTACCTATAACAGCCTTAAGGTTTCCTTATTTATATCTGAGTAGCTTTCCATTGTACCATACCATATCTTTCCTATCCATTCCATGGTTGATAAGCAAGCTACCCCAGCTTTTTTCTGGGTCCCCATCACATGGAGCATGGTCTTGTCTCCTCCAACCTTCAGTCCATGAATTTTCTTTTGACTCATATGTGTTGATGGATCCTATCTCTTGATCTACATTGCCCA
Organism: Hydrochoerus hydrochaeris; assembly: GCA_004027455.1. NCBI lineage: Eukaryota > Metazoa > Chordata > Mammalia > Rodentia > Hydrochaeridae > Hydrochoerus > Hydrochoerus hydrochaeris. The sequence goes on along the minus strand of PVLA01005094.1, from coordinate 7,904 downwards.
TGTTTCTTTTTATTGATAAATTGAGGTAATCTACATTAATGGTTAGTGATTGACCAGCACTGGCTCATCTCTATCATGTTATCCTCCTGCCATTGGTTCCCCACTTTTCCCCTCTGTTCAATTGCCTGTCCTGCTTAGCAATCCCCCTTTGCTACTTTCTGGAAACATGGTCAACTTTATCTCTCTCTAGAATATCCCTCAGCACTCTTTGTAGGGTCGTTTTGGTGGTCATGAATTCCTTCAGTTGTTCTTTATCATGAAACTGTCTTATTTTTCCATTAATTTTGAAAGATATTTTTGCAAGGTACATCAGTGTGGGCTGGAATTTATTTTATTTCAGGACTTGAAATACTTCACTCCAAGCTCACCGTGACTTGATGGTTTGTATTGAGAAGTCTACTGTGATTCTGATGGGTTTTCCTTTATAGGTGATCTGTTTCTTTTCTCTAACACCTTTTAATATTCTGAATTTCTGGGATCTTGATTATTATATGTCTAAATGTAGATTTATTTTGGTATGATGATAGAGATTTCTGTATGCCTCACTTAATCTGTATGTTGGATTTTTTTCCCATTCTTGGGAAATTTTCTGCTATTCTATAAATAATCTTTTTATGTCATTTGTGTTGATCCCTGCTTTTTCACTGATACCTATCATTCTTAAATTACTTTCTTTTGTGTCGTCTTGCAGCTGTTGAATTGCTATTTTCTGATTCCTTGTCACTTTTAAGAGATCTTGCCTTTCACAATTGCTAGCTACAATCCTGTCTTCAAGGTCTGAAAGTCTATCTTCAATTTCTTTCAAGTTTTGCCAGCATTCAGTTGAGTTTTTAATTTCCTGGATATCTCTTTGAATCTGTTCCTGCATTGTAGTTCTTTCCTGTATTGTTATTCAAGGTTTCCATCATTTTCCAATGGTCATCTTTTTTTTATCTATGTCTTATTTAGATATGCTCAGCATTTCGTTCATGTTGTTTGTAATTTATTCTTTTATCTAAGGTATTATTTCTGATCTGATTACTTTTACTGCTTCATGAAGTTGTTTCTTTATTTGGCTGCAATCCTTTCTGAAATTTCAGATGTGTGATTTCCAATTTCTTCCATTTCCATGTCTCCTGGACTTGTTCTGTGGGAACTGGAGGGCTGAGACTGCCTTTTGCTCCTTCATCTTGACATATTCCTGGTTCCTCTGGACAAGCTGGTTGTGGGGTCCCAGGTGCTTCCTGCATTGGTTGCCTGTCTGCAGTGTAGGGTAATGAGTCAGGCACCTACATTTCTCCTATTGTAGGTTCCCAGGGAGGAGGTAGAGTACAGGGCTGGCTTCTTCAGACATGTGCAGCTACACTGAAGCTCCCCTGGTAGCAAGTGTGCGGGAACTTGACTGGCTGGTTCTCCCCGCTGGTGCTGGCCTCAATTCCCAGATGGCAGCTGGTAGGTTCATTGGGTCATCTATATTCAGTTTCTTCTAATGTTTACAGTTCTGTGATAATGTCCATGTTGTATCCCAGAGATATGCTGGGTATGGACCTGATCTTGGCCTCTGGATATGGGGGCTGAGACTGGTCTGTTGGTGGAGTTCTCTGGAGTCCAACTACTATCTCCTCACTGCTGCTTCAGACACTTCCATGTTCCTGGCTTCACTGATTATTTCACCTTCCAGAGGTGTGCGTTCATCTGTGTGTTGGGCTTTTGTCCTGGATCTTAGGATTCCTGTGGGTCTTATATACTTCCAGCAGATCCACCCTCCAGGATACAATGGATGAGTGCTAGATAACAAACTCATTGTCTTCCAGTCAGCCTGCCCTCTGGGATGTGATGGAGGGGCACAGAGTGCAGATTCACTCTCCTCTAGCCAGCTCACCCTCCAGAATGAAATCCCCAACACTTTTTAAAAATTTTTGAGTCAAGGTCTCACTAGGTCACTAAATTGCCACAGACTGTGCTTTAACTTGAAATCCTCTTGCCTCAGCCTCCCAGAGTAGTGGGATTATAAACATGCACCCCTACACATGGCTTAGGTTTTTTTTTTTAAGTGGTTATTCCACAAACATTTATGAAGTGTCAAGTCATGTGTCTGGCACAAATATAATGCAACATGAGTATTAAAAAAAACTCAAGATAGCACCAACTATCAGAGTATTACTCTGCTTGGCAAAGAAAGTACACTGACATTTATAGTGAGACAGAATGTAGCCCAGATCTAAATATTTAGGCAGTGACCTCAAAGAGACTGTGACTTAATCAAACTCACGTAAGCAGCTAGTGGAGTGAATCCAAATGGCCTACTTCTCAATCTCTAAAAATTGTATATTTCATTTTAAAAGGCATAGTTGGAAGTTCTGTAGTAGAGCAGTTAGTATTCATCTTTAAATGTTTTGTGATATAAGGAAAGCTGTTATGATACACAATTTGGCATAACATTGTCTAATTTATATAGGTTGGTGTGACATAAACAAGGACTTTAAGAATGAATTTAATTTGAAATGATGACATCCAATAGGAAAAATTAAATGATTGGTTCATTGACTAATCGTATTTAGATGTACTTAAGAGTAAATTAGCCTACCTTATTTTTAGAAGGAATGTGGTTTAATTTGGGGTTTGAAAAGTAAAATCCTTTGGTACATTTAATCTGTAGTAATGAAAGTTTTATTCATAAACACTGTATTTTCTTACTCTGGGCCAAAATGTCCAACAAATGAACAAAGAAAACAATTATGTTAGAATATTTTTCAAGAGGTGGTAAGGCTGTAGTCATTTGTATAAACATTGTCTTCTTGAAATATTAATATTATAGCAACAATACACCTTGAATCATCTTTTAAAGGCTCCACTTATTTTGAAGTTTTCCAGCCACATCTTGTCATATGTTATGTCTGCAAGAAAATGGATCTGGATTTAAAGTGTTTAGAACTCAGAATAACTCATTATAACCAAAGCATATGAGAAAGTCTTAGTAAAAATAATTTTAAAGTGTACCTAACAGAGATTTTAAAAGTTACTGGAACTCAAGAACACTTTCTGTCAAGGAGGCTTCTCAATTTTCTCATCTGTAAACGGTAAGTCTCTTGTGGTGTCCGCTGAGATTCCCTGAGATTGTTTGTCTACAGACTTTGCAGATTTAATTTGAATATGTAATTCAAAAACTTAGACCACTGATTTTGTCTTCAAGTCATCACATATTAAGTTTTAGGATCCCCAGAATTATAATTGTCAGTTAGTAATTGACAAGGGATTGATCCCTGACTGGTTTTTTCATCTGAATATATTACATGATTCCTAATAGAAAAAAAAAAAAGAAAAGAATACTAGCCTGTGAGAATAATTGTATTGATAATTTTATGTTTACCTAAAGCTTATTATATAACAGTTAGTACAAAGTAGTTTTCTAACTGTGTAGGATAGAGAGTTGCATTATGGACTTGAGATCTGCCTTTTAAATATTGGCATTTACTTACCTGTAAATTTCTCTCTAAGCATATTTTTTATTTTAGATGTTTCCTATGATTTTGAGTATGTTATGTCTTTATTTTATTCCATTCAAAGTACTTTGAGCTCTCTGTGATTCATTGGTTACTTAGGAGTTTGCTGTTAATTTCCATATATTTGTGAATTTCCTAAATTTCTCTTTGTATCTGATTTCTAATTTCATTCCATGTGGTTATCATACTTTACATTATCTCATTCCTTTTACATATGGTGAGGCTTGTTTTGTGGGCTAACATATTGTTTATCTTGATAATGTTTGAATATGAACTTATGAATGTAAGTCCTGTTTTGGGATGAAGATTTCCCTAGAGCAGAGCCCATACCCTTGATCACTTAGTGCAAGGTATGAAGAAAAATGTAGAAAAAATATACATTTCAGTTTTGACATTTTCTACTGAAGTATATTGTCAACATTTCCACAAACATGGGAATTTTGAAAAAATAGAATTTAGCAGCTTCTAGCAAAAAGAGAAACAATTTGAGTTAGTTTTCAGAATAGAAAAAAAAATCACCCAGATTTGTTTAAATTTATTTAACTACTGTGAAATATTCCTCCTTTTCACATATTAGGAAGCAGCCTCTTGGAATTACTAAATAAATGTTCATAGAGTCCTACAGTTAGAAAGCTTTTCACAAGAATTATAACTTGTATCTTTGTGATTGCAAAGCCTCTCATCTTTCCGTGGATATTTAACAAATGGGAAAACATAAGTGATACTTACTTGCTTTAGATGTTATTGTAAATAAATATGGTATAAAGTTTTATGATATGAAAAGTATTCCAGTGTGAATTTGCACTTTAACAAGAATAAGTTTCTATTTTATTGGCACACTTTTCATGTGAATGTTAGAACATAACATCTTCTAATAAAACAGTGCTTTATTGTGGACTGGCTCCTGACATCTGGGGGAACAGAGCCAATCAGAATGTGAACCATGTGGACGACTGTAGCGAGCCCACATTTATAGACTGACTCAGAGGTCCTGGCAAAGAAGGCCTTGTTATGCATTCAGACAAACTTCCAGTGTCAGTTGTAAGGAATTACTCTGCTAATCAGTAGAACATCAGAAGGTAATCTCAGCCATAATATTCCATCACCTTTTAAGTACACTTGACCGGATGGATGTGTGAAAGTGCATCATACTTCACTGATTGACAACAGACTTCACCTCAGAGTACCTGAAATTCCTTTTAATACAGCACATTAGGACTTATGTCTAACCCTAACTTCTGGTCTCCCATGGTTAGGAGGGACTTCTCTAAGGAAGAAAAAGAAAAGTACTCCAAGAGATACCTCCAGAACCCATTTATTACTTGTTCATTTGTTTGTTTGTCTGTTTCATAATTAGCTTTGGACCATCCCATATAAGATTCGTATCCTTTTGAGCTCATAATATTATAGTACAGGTTCTAAATATACATTTTAAATCCAGAGTATGGTACACCCAGAAAGCTAATAACAGCTTATTGAAATTTCATTAAGAAATCATTAAAAATTTCAGAAGCTATTCTCCTTACCCAAAACATACTGTCCTAAACAATATATAAGAAATATCATTCTGTAAATTCTTCTGTTAAATGTAACAGTGAAGGCACATTAAACTTTTATAGGGGCACCTGTATTCTTCTGGCTTCTAAAAAATACCTGAGCTTATTAGTGACTTTACCTGAGACAAAAACTTTATTTACTCACCATTTACCAGTTGTTCCTTAATTTTTTAGTATATAAAACTATAAATGTTGAAGTTTAATCAAATATAAAGTAACTAATTCTGTTATCTACTTGCATAGGTTTATTATAGAAGCTAAGATTATATTAATAGAATTGCATATTTACATATGTAGCATTTCTTTGAACCACTGGTTAGCAGCATCAGCTTTCCCAAAGTATAATACTTGCTGTAATTGGAAACCTCAGGCTCACAAACCTACAGAATTAAGAAATTGGAGTTAGCAGTGTGCATCTTAATAATTCTTTAAATGTTCCTAATATTTGCTAAATTTTTAGAAATACTATCCTTTATTCCTGGTCTCATTGTTTTTTTTTTTTTTAAGTGGTCTTCAAATTCTTTTGTCCCATAAAACTTTTGTTTTAATATTGACTATGTGGAACACATACACTGTATCATTTCTGCATGCCCAGGTTTATTCTTTGTAGTTCTAGTTATTGTGGACTACTTTTCAGGTAGGCTAAAGTGTTACTTCATTTGCCTTACTATTTCTTGCCACATTATCTGCGTATATACCATTCTCTTCCTGATTCTCCACACAATTTCCTCTTTTCCATTCCCATCTGTGAAAATAAGATCCTTTTAGAATTTGATCTGAGAATATAATGGCATAGGATATATGGATGTATATCCATACTTGAAGCATTTTTGGTGTACAGGAAAAGAAAATGTGTGATTTCAATCGTATTACTTTAATGATTCTAATTTCTAATCAGTTTATTTATAAGAGAATTTTTTTCCCTTAGTCACAAAATTAAGACATGTAATAAATCCTTGCCACATGTCTTATACTGGGTTATTGAAAAGCAGTAAGAATACATGAAGACCAGATGTTCACTTTATTCTATAAAATGGTAGTTGTTCTTTGTGAATCGTGATTGAAACCTAAATTAAGAACTCACATAAATATAAACAAAGCAAAAAATAAAAAATAATATAAACAAAGCATCTTTTCCATTTGTACTAAACTTTGGGTTTCATATTATCTCAATTAAAAATATGTCTTTATTAGATACAAGTAGCTTCTAAGTATTTTTTCTGGCTCCCTCCTTGTCCTTATTTTCTTGAAGGGTTGGTGTAGTTCAATTCAACTAAGTTTTATGATACTGTTTGTCTGCCAGGTAGTACCAAGATAGGAAATTCACAGAAAGGTTAAGTCTTTATAGCCTCATGAAAAGAAAAACTGGTGTTTTTTGCAGCAGTAGCCTATAGCCAGGAATGAGTCAGCTATTGAATCCATTCATTAGTGCTTCTAAGGATGCAACTTATTTTCCACTAAATACCAACCATGGTTTCACAAGCTGAGAATCTGCAGATTCATTTAGAGTAAATCTTTAAGCCACAGTATAGGTGAGAGTTTTTATAAAATTCAGGTAGCACAAAATGATGGCCTCTGCTGTGGCTTGACCTATAGAGAAAAAGAAAAAACAATATTTAATTTCTTCTTTCTTTCCTTTTTTTTTTCTCTCTAAATTTGGAGCTCTATTGTTTTCTATTGGAAAAATTACAAAAGTGTTCCTTATTAACACCTTGCTTCCTCCCAGATTTTACTCCAGCCATGTCTCTCAGAATAGGAAATATTAAAAAAATGTAAAGGTTTGTATTCCTCCAAAATAGTCTCTTAAGCAGTATGATGGCTTGTGGAAAAGCCATCTTCTTGTATTTAGAAGAGAAGCATGTAACATTGTAACCATAGCAAATTATTTTAGGTGATTTGGACTTACAATTTTATCAAATTCAAACAGTCAGTTTATTCAGAGTCAAAGAAGATAAAACTTCAGTGGAAACTTTAAGAAACCTTGGTTTAAAGTCTATACTGTAGAGATTGCATCGAAGATGGCCAATTGATAAGTAGCACAATAGAGAAAGAAGGGTTTTCTCTGAAAAAAAAAAACTCAGATGCTAGAAACTAACACCATGGAGAAGACCAGACGAAAAGAGGATTCTCACAATCCAGGAAAAAATAGGAAAAAGAAAATAAAAAGAAGAAGCATGGATGGAGGGCTGCAACTGGGGACACTCCTTTTGCTGTACTGGGTATGTCTTAGAGTCGGGCGATTCACCATCAAGCTGAGGTCGCATCCCAGCCGAGAACAGGGGTTGGTGAGCTTGAGACCTTTGGTGGAAGGAGGCACTGCAACAGTGTGTGGAAACAATGAACCAAGCTGCACGGACTTTGGTGAGTGCTGAGAACTGGATTCCCGAGAGCGGGATGACCGGCTAAACGACATATTGAAGTTGGACGGGACAGGCTTAAATCAACAATGAAGTGTCAGTTGGCGGCTCCTAGCCCAAAGTGGATTGGTGGGATCTGCTTAGGTTGAGCCATGCCCCTGCTCAGGACCCAATAGCCAGGGACAAGGCTGTGCGGAACCTATGACATCCGCAGGGCACACACTAATGTGCTGAAGACACTCACTGGTCGGCTCACATCGCCCCTCACAGATCAACAACAAACAGGAGAGGGCAGCATTTCCCTAGACAGTATGCTGCAGAAAACCTGTAAGCAATAGGAAAAGGTCCTGAGACCTCCACCATTCACCTGTCTGAAAGAAACCAGAAACATGACGAGACAGAGAAACAACAAAAAGCCTCCAACCGCTGACCCAGGGAAAATAAGTCCAGGAGAGGTAAATGCAGAGGAGATCACGGGCAGCAAACATGCAATATGAGACACAGCCTCA